>PVKB01003996.1:0-78445 GCA_004027205.1 Ctenodactylus gundi
CCTTTTAAATTTTATTTATTTATTTATTTTTACCAGGAATTCTATTAATCTACCACTACACCAGAACCAGAGAATCCTTTCAGAGCCTTCTTAATCTTTCTTCAGTTTAGTTACAATTTCTGGAACTGTATCTTTGATAATTTCTCCCTTTTAAATTTTATTTATTTATTTATTTTTACCAGGAATTCTATTAATCTACATGGACAATCTAATTCTGACATATTTTCTTACAAGTTCTTTTTGGCTTATTTTTCTGGAAGAAAATTAAAAGTTTTTCAATACTTCTGTTGGTTTTTTATAGTGTTTTATTTTATAATTTATTTGTTTATTTTGAAGTACTAGAGCCTTCTTACTGAGATACATCTCTAGCCCTTTTTATTTATTTTTCTTATTTATTTATTTATTTTTGAGACAGGGTCTTTCTCTGCAGCTCAGGCGGGTCCTGAACCCACTATGGAGCCCAGGCTGGCTTCAAATTCACAGCAATTCTCCTGTCTCAGTCTCCCAAGTGCTGGGATTACAGGTGTGCGCCACAGTGTTCAGCATAAGTGGTGCTGAGGATTCAAACTCAGGGCCTAGTGCTTGCTGGACAAGCAGTTTACTCATTGAGTTATTCCTCCAGCCCCTCCTTTTTAAGGTTTAACTTTGAGACAAAGTCTTGCTAAGTTACTAAAAAATTACACTCAGAAACTTTGCTAGAAGAACAACAGTTTCACTGGACTGATGAATCTTTTAAACAAAAACAAATGTTGGGATGTTACAGCTTCCAGTGGTCGCAACATTACTAGCTCTGCTCTTTTCTTACTAATGAGTTTCAATTTAGTGTTTTTTTTTAAACATGGAATTTTAAAATTGTTATTTTTAATTAACATAAAATTGAGCAGGTAAGGGTAATTTGTCTATTTACCACCTCCAACATTTATTTATTTATTTATTTATTTGTTTTGGGAACATTCCAGACATTTTCTACTCACTGTTTGTGAGATACAGACTTAATGGTTGTCAGCCGTCGCTTTCCAACTATACTACGGAACATGAGACATTTTCCCTCCTATCCAACTGTACCCGGTGCCCGTTAGCCAGACTCCCAAAAAATTCTTGTTAATAGAACACACACACACACACACACACACACACACACACACACACACACTACATACATGTTTCAGGGTCTTTCTGGTAAATATAAATATTACCTAATTAATCTCCCAGGGTGCCAGCAGTAGTCAGCTTGCTACCATGACATCAACATACATGGATGGGATCATCGACCTAGGAGGAGGGCAGGTTTCGTTTTGCTCAGTTTCGGAGTTTTCAGCATATGGTGGCTTGTCCCCATTGCTTTGGGCCTGTGGCAAGGAAGCAGTCAGGCATGGCAGAGGAACCAGTTCAGCTCACACAGCCAGGAAGCAGAGAGAGAGAGAGAGAGAAAGAGAGAGAGAGAGAGAGAGAGAGAGAGAGAGAGAGAGAGAGAGAGAGAGAGAGGAAGGGGCCAGAATCCCAGTAGGTCCTTCAAAGGCATGTCCAGCAGCCTAACCTCCCACTCCCAGGCCACACATCCTAACGGTTCCACCACCTTCCAACAGTGCCACTGGGTTGTGGCCCAACCCTTAACATGTGAGCCTTTGGGGGACATGTCCTCTGATTCTTCTTATTCTAATGAAACTAATATTTCATGACACAAAGAGAGAAGCAGCCAAAAGGTGTCCACACTGCCACTTTATTCACTAACAGAGACATGTTTTGTGTCTTTTTTCTTTTCCTTTTTCTTTTTGTTTATCTTTCTTCTTTTGCAGTGCTGGGGCTTTAAACATGCCAGGCAAGGGCTATATGATTGTGCTAAACCCCAAGCCCAGGGTTCATGTTAATAAGGGTTCTTGCCATATCTCTGCACAACAATCCTTGCTGTTGATGGCCAGTACTTCCAAGACAGATTGGTTCATCTGATCTTAGAAGCAGGCACTGAAGAGTTAGTCCACAATCTGAAGCAACACTCTGTAGGCACCTGCTTCCATACAGAGATGGCCTGACTTCTTTATGTGTCCCTTGTGATAGAAATTGTAGGTCCTGAATGACATCTTATCACAATTTAATGGAAACATTAAGAAGCAAGCAAGCATAATTCTGGGCAAAGATGGATTTTTCTCTTTAGAATTTTGCAAACAGTAGACATTCTCTTATTTTGTCACAATGCTTGTCATTTATTTTGGGAAAGAGGCACAGAGATCTTGATGTACCTGGTATAATAGTCGCTGCTTATTATTGAAACATCCTTTTCAAATGAAAGGGGAAAATGGCTAAGAATATCAGAGAGGCTCCCAAGGTATGTGCTAGTGTCACCATGTAAAAACCTAAGACAGCAGCCGAGTGTGGTGGTCCACTCCTGTAAACCCAGTACTCTGAGAGGCCGAGGCAGGAAGATGGCAAGTTTGAACAAGCCTGAGCAATTTACTGACTTAGAGGGATCCTGCCTCAAAATTTGAATGAAAGGGAGTCAAGTGCACTGGAATGAAGAGGTCAGTGCAAAGATCCTGTGTTTAAACTTCAGCATGTCCCACCCTGCCAACACACACACACACACACACACACACACACACACACACACACGCAAACCTGAAACAAGATTGAGGGTGTAATTCAGTGGCAGAGCACTTGCCCTGCCTGTGTGCATGTGTCCCTAGCACTCAAAACAAAAGATAAAACCTTAAACCATAGTAGTGTTGCTATTGCAAATTCTCTCAGGAGGAGAGTACTACATAAAATACAATAAATGATGAAGCAGAACTCCCTGTTGTGAATTGAGAGTTCTTTTCTCCTAAATTTAGGTGACTAGACCATGCCTTAATTTAAATAACTCTGCTTGAGTTCTATTTGTGAAGACCCTGACCCATCTTATTAAATGTGGCAACACAATGGTGTAGAACAAGACAGCCTGACCTTGGGGATGTACGTCTACACTGTCTGTCCCTGTTCTCATGAGCTGTAAGCTCCACTTCAGGTGTGGGTAAGATTTAGTCAAGTGAAAATAGCCTTGCCTTACATTGGGTTCCTTTGGCTTTATTACTAGGTATGATTGTGTACAGTCATTCAACTTTTGCTGAAAATGTTTAGTGACAATTTTTTTTGTGTGTGTGTGTGAAAGGACTAGGTAAGGGAAGACAACAGAACTGACACCATGCTTTGCCTGTAGTAAGTTCTTAAATAATATTTGGAAAAAGAATAAAATGATGGAATATAGAGGCATCAGAGATGGCAAAATTCACTGAAAACTATAACATTTAAGAACAAACAGCAGGCTGCTTTTGGCCAATTCCCTTTGGCATATGTGAGGGACATTCTCAGAAGGATTTTAGGACTAGTGTGGCGGAATGCACACATGTCCCTTCTCTGTTCTCTGCCTGACCCATTACAGTGGCAGTAAAGGAGTAGAATGAGTATGAGTACCTTCTGAAAGAGGAGAAACAGAGGGACAAGGGGGAATTTAACACCAGAAAGTTGAAATCTCTCAGGAGCATGCTGGAGTAGGAGTGGGTGGGCGTTGAGAGTCCAGTGTCACGAAAGAGGGTCCTGAGGGTGTCTTTGAAGGTGAGTTCATAATAGGACTGAAAATTAATTAATAAAAAGTCATTTATAGAGTAAACTGTTCATGTAAAGAAATTTTTCATTCGAATGGGGAAAATTTATTCTGGGCTGAGTATTAGTGAGCATAGCCCAGGAACACAATTTCAGATTACCCTGAATGACATGATTCACCATGGGAGAGACTGCATAGTTTGAGTAGTCACAGATCAGAAGAAGGCAGCTGGATCATTGAGTAGGCAGGTTACTGAAGGGCAGGGAAATCTTTCCTGTAAGATTCTGATGTTATCCTCTTCCCCTTTTCCCCCCTTTTTTCTTTTATTTTTTAATACTAAGAATTGAACACAGGCTCTTTGCACTCAGCTACATCTCCAGCCCTTTTCACAGGATTTGACTAAAATTAAAGAGGGAAAGCAAATGCCTACAAGCTATTACGGTAAGAACTCTGTGCTATGGCTGAGAAAGATGAGAACACAGGGTATCTCTAACATGGGAGATAAGGGGAGGAAGAGATGGCAAGGAAGGCTTTAGACACAGGACCTAAATGGAGTCCTGGAGTCTTCTGTACTTGCCTGATACGAAGATTCTGTCTCATAACTACGTGTCATTTGCTTGACATTGCTCAGCTGATCACCCATCAGAGGAACTAGATGCCCCAAGACTTTCTACTGACACACTCAGACTACCTCTTCTCTTGCCTGAATGATTGCAATATTTAGGCAAGCTTGGCTTTGGTACCATATTTGTTCTTGTTGCTAAGCACGACACTCATTCCCAGGAGGAAGTTTTTGCATTTGAAAATTCATGTTATATGAAATATTTATGTTTCTTACTTTGCAAGTTTTTAAAATTCACATTTTGTGTATTAAATTTACTATGAAGTAAAAATACTTGCACTTTCTAAAGTGAGATGATTAAAAAGCTGATTCTAGATATATATGATAGATTTTTAAAAGTGAAGGTACTTTAAGTGGCACTATTCTGCCATGTGTTCATTTCAGACTGCTAAGTAAACCAGTCCAACAGGTGCTGGCAGACAGATGTTCACCAAATGTTCAGCCCTCGGGGAGAAAACATTAACAAAATACACAGCCTATTTCCCATGAATATCAGCAACTGAACAAAGCATTTTTCCATCCTCTATTATGATTTCTTAAAACAATCTAAATATTTTTATTGGCTATCTACTATATTGCAAGTAGTGCTAGCTGCAGTAATAAGATAAATATACTCCTGATGTAGGAACAAACCCTCTTAACTCATTGGCTTAAAGCTTAAAAAGTTTTATAACTGTTTTATTCCTTCATAAGTCTCCTACACTTTTTTTTTGGTTTTAAAGATTCATCAATCCAATGAAACTGTGTTGTTCTTCCAACAAATTTGCTGAGTGTAATTTTTGTTTGCAGTGCCAAATCCTACTGAGAATAACTGATTGATAAGTCCTATTGACTCTCCTGCCTGTACTAGGTAGCTTGTCATCACTGTGACAAAATACCTGAGAATAACATCTTAAAAAGGAAAGATTTATTATGTTTCATGTTTTCAGAGTTTCCAGTTCATGATTAGTTGGTTTCATTATTTTAGGCCGATGTTGAGGTAGAAACAACATGGTGGAAAAGGAAAAGCTGCTTACCTCACAGTGGCCACTAAGCAGAGACGCGGGTGTAGTGTGGGGGCCAGAAAGGAAAGGGCTAGTGTCTTAGTAACTTTTTTTGTTGCTGGAACACAATGCAAGGGAGTAAAGGTTTATTTTCACTCACAGTTTCAGGAAGTCTTAGTCCATTTGTGAGTGTCTGTCAATGGCAAGAAAGATTGCAAGAAGAAGGATCAGAGTTTGGGAAGAAGCTTGACAGGAGAATACCCTTCTAGACCACTCCCTTGGTGATCCACCACACTGTCAATAACCCACCCTCATGACCAGGCCACACTGCCTAATAGCACATGATATCCACAGATAATCTATAACATCAAAATACATGAAGCTTTTGGGAGGCATTCCAGATATACACTATAAGATTTTGACCCTAGTCCCCAAGACTTATGTCCATCTCCTTATGCAAAATGCATCTAGTTTATTTCTCCAAAAGTCATCAAAGATTTAACAGTTCTAGCACTGCAAAAAAGTTCAAGTCCAAAGTCTCTACTGAAACTCAAGGTAAACTCTTAGCTATGAGCCCCTGTGGTAATCAAAGCGAAGTTAAACACTTCCAATATACAATGGCACAGGGTAAACATTCCCATTGCAAAAGGGAATAGGACAGAAAGCAATCTGACCAAAGCAAGACTAAAACCCAGCAGGGCAAATTTTAAATGCTGTAGTTCTGTGTCCAGCACCCAACACAAGCTGTGGTAGGATGTGAGTCCCAAGGGCTTTGAGTGGTCTTGTTTCTGTGGCATTACCTCTGACTCTAACTTCCATGGCTTCTCTTTCAGGCTGTCTCTATTCATAGCCAGTCGCCATCCATGTTTCTGGTGTCCCCAAATTTCTAGTATCTCCATTGTACTTTCAGCTTTGCTTTCAGAGCTACATATACTCCCCTCTGGGGGCACACTGCCTGGCACTTAAGACCTCATTATTAAGTCTAGATGGAAGCCTCCATGGAGCCACAACTTCTACATTCTTCATGCCTGCAACACCAGTACCATATGGATGATACCTCTCTTCAATAGCCATGTGCTCCTTTGACCCAATTCTTCAGTCTCTCTCTGGCAAAACTGCAAAATTCTATATCTTTTTCCTCTGCTGTTTTATGATTCTCAGAATAGAGATGGCTAAAAGTTGCAAGTAATACCCATATGACAATCTGAACACTGGGCAGTCTTGAAATTTCTTCCACCAGATTAAATAGTCCATCACCTTTAATTTCCATTTTAGGCAGCCTCAGGAAAGGGAAAAATGCTGACACACTTTTTGTCAGAACATAGCACACATGGTTTCTAGACCAATTGCCAATAGCATGCTTCTTGCCTGAAACCTCTTAAGCCCATACTTTCTGATCTTCACTTTTGTGGGGATTCTGCTCTTTTGAGCTCAGGCCAGAATCTCCCATCAAGTTTGGCTTACAGCCTTCTAAAGCTTCTCTAGCTGGCATCCTCAATCAAACCTTTCCATACTCCTCCTGCAAACCAGTTCCAAAGGCTTTTAAACCACACTGTCAGGTAAAGCCACAGCAACAACTCCACTTCCTGGTACCAATTTCTGTCTTAGTAACTTTTTTGTTTTGGGACATAATACTTGATGACCACAACTTAAGGGAGGAAAAATTTATTTTAGCTCACAGTTTCAGTCGGTCTCTATCCATTCATGTGTGACTGACAATGATGGAAGAGAGAATAAATGCTCAAGCCATCAAAAGAGGAGGGATCACGGTTTGGGGAGAAGCTCAGGCAAGAAGTATATCCCTCCATGACACACTCCTCCAAACCAGGCCTAACCTCCTAACAGTACATGAAATGCATAGGTAATCTCAACATCCAAATACATGAAGCTTTAGGAGACATGCCAGAGCCAAAATATAACAGTTAAGAATATGCACCCCATGACCTACTGCCTTCAGTGAAGCCCCACCTCTTAAGTTTTCATTAACTCTTAATAATGTCATCAAACTATGATTTCATAAAAGGATTAATATGCTAATGAAGTTAAGAGCCCTCATAATCTAATCACTTCCCATAAAACCTCACTTCTGAACACAAACACTTTTAAGAAACATTTTAAACCATAACATTCCCTATTTAGTTTCAAAGTTGTCTTCCTGACTATCTTTGGCACCATTTTTCTTTTGCCTAAGTTTTCTTTTAGGTCTTTAGAATTTATCATCTTAACTACTATAATCACAGAGACTAATCTTTTTTTTTGCCACAGTTTTGTCTCTTTCCAATCTACACTTGTTAAATTTCTGCTCATGGGAACACCTACAAAACAAAAGCTGCATGGAACACTCAGCATCACGAATGGCCTCGGGATGCAGGCCAAATGCACCAGCACAGCTCACTGCCTTCTCAACTCATTTTTGCCATTTCTTTACCGGAAGTGTTTTGTTCCATTTCTGCCTAATCATCTGCAATTTTTGAGAAGTCTTACGCATCTGTCCTGGTTTAAACACGAGGTGTCTCCCAAAGACTCATGTATGGAATGTGCTATCTAGTTCATCACTGTATGGATTACTAGGAAGCAGGATCCAGTCGCAGGAAGTAGGTCACTGTGGGCAACCTTTTATCCTGTCTCCAGCCCTTTCCTCTCTCTCTCTCTCTCTCTCTCTCTCTCTCTCTCTCTCTCTCTCTCTGTAACTCTCTTTGTGTTGTGTTTTGGATCTGGAGTGTTCCCCAAAAGCCTCATGCACCTGTGGATACCGTGTAGTGTTGGGAGGTGGGGCCTGGCTGAAAGGGGACAGTGCTTGGGGACTGACCTGTAGGGGCGTGTGCTGGTTCCATCCTTTCCCCTAGACTTCTCTGTTCGTCCATGCTGCCATGAGGATCCCTGTCCCCAAGCCCCAGCTTTGTCTGTGGCTCTAGCTGTGGCCCCAACATGGAATTCCACCATTTTCCAGCCGCCCACCTATGAATGGACTGTGAGTTTATGAAAACTGTTAAGTTAAAATGAATCTTTCCTCCCTAAAATTGTGGATGTCCAGTACTGAGTTACAAAAAGTAAGGTGTTGCTTCCTGGCTGATAAGAGATGAGCAGCTTTCTTCCTCCGGGCCTTTTTGGCCATGGAGACAGCCAGGAATTGAAGCCCCTGAGACCATGAGCCAACACAAACTTTTTCTCCTTTAAGTTATATATATCAGGTGTTTTGTCCTAGTGACATAAATGTGACTAATGTAGCATTTTCATATCTGGAAACCCTGTTGCAAGCTTATCCTGTATTGTTTATGAACTTACTCCCAGTCTCTACTCATGGCCCTCAATTAATTTTTACCTCTAGTTTTTTTATTTGAAGAAATTACAAGGAGTTTTAAGATTAATATAATTTGCCCTCTGTATCCCTGGGATCTGTATTCTTGATCCAAACAACTGACTTGGGATGGAAAACATGTGGGGGAAAAAATCCTGCACATATATGGAATATGTGCCATGTCTTTTTCTTGTCATCATTTTCTGAACATACATAGTACTTACGTTACATTATGCATATAAGTCACACAGAGATAAATTAAAGTGTAGGGGAAGATATACCCAGTTTCTTTGCAAACATCATGCCATTTTAGGTAAGAGGCCATGAGCATCCTTGGATTTTGGTATTCCTTCAGATACTGACGGATGACCGTAAGCAGTCACCGACACAACTGCGCCACAACTATGCTCACTTGTTCATTTGCCCCCCCAACATGCAGAGGTATTTAGGTGAATTATTTGAGCATGCCGTGGACACTATGGAACTTCACTCTTAAATTCTTCAGTATCTATTTTCTGACAATAGGTCATTCTTTTACATAACCACAGTACAATGATTACACTTGAGACATTTAGTATCAAAATTTAATTTGAATAGTCAATAATTTACATTTCTTCCCCATTGGCTCTGATTTAACCTTTAAGACTAATCACTAGGACAATGCTATGACCTTTCAATACTGTACTGGGTGTCCCTTATACTCCTTTTACAAACTTTGATTGAAGCGTTTATGACACAGTATCATGTATCTATTTTCTTTAGAAAATGTGAATTAGATTCATTTCAATTCCTCTAGCACTTTGTATTCTACCTGGCACTAGTTGGATATATGAATGAGTGGGTAGGGATGTTCAGGATTCTCATGCGACTCTCTCACGGGAATGGCTCACTGTCGGCCTCAGAACCTTCTGGCCAATGCCTTGTGCCTTCTCAGCTTTGCCTCTTATTTCAGACACTCCTGCAGATGACCTGTTGGGCGTCTGCTGGACTTGTACTGAAGTTTGACAGTGCCTTACTTTGACCTGCGGTGAGTAACCCTTGATGCCAGCTCCATGGCTACGTTGCTTCTGTGACATACAATTCTTATTGAAATCACTTGAGCTCAGATGGAAATAAGCTACAAGTGGGAATAGTGAAGGCCTGCAAGGTTACCCTTGGTACTCAGGGAAAGCAGCTCACTGAAAGAGCACTCCCCTCATGTTGATCCCATGGTGGCTGTCAATTCTGATATGTCAAATTCTTTGGATTAAAAAATGCCTTGAAGATTAGTAGAGCGTGATCCTGGCTGCATCTGGGTGGACTGTGGAGAAGTGACCTTGAGTACTATCTAGGGTCTCTCTTCTGTCCTTCTTTGGCACTTGCCTCAGCTCTACTTTCTGGATGCCATGAATTAAGCAGTTTTGTTCCACCCATACCCTCTGCCATGACGTTCCTGCCTTTGAGTCAGCTGACTAACACAGAAAGTTGGTACACTGAGTGCTGTGACTGTGCCTTACAACATGGTTGAGAAGCTTTTGGAATTGGTTTGCGGGAGGAATTTGGAAAAAAAATTGGAGATAAAGGCCAGAGAAACTCTCTTGAATGCTTTTAAGTAGAGCCTGTTAGATGATTCTGGTTGGAGCTCTGAAGATCAGAATGCTGACAGAAATACAAAAAGTAAAAGCCAGGATCAGGCGGTCTTGGTTGGCAACAAGGACTCCATTGGCACTTGGTCTAGAGGCTATGTGTCTTACACTCACACAGAAAATTTGTCTACAATTTGCCCCTGTCCTGAGAGTTTGCAGGAAACTAAGGGTGGTGAACTGATTAATCTGGCAGAGGAAATTTCAACGCAGAGATGTGGCATGGGTTCTCCAAGCTACTTCTAGCTAGATTTATTGTGAGAATAGGGGGAAAATTCAAAGCGTTTTTTTTTTTAAACCTGAAAATTTTGTCTCAGAAAGAATCACATGTAAATTTGGGGATAAAGGAAGTATGGCAGCTAGCAAAATTAGCACCACAAAAATATCCCTAATATTCTGTACAGGGATAATTTTAAAAGGTGCTTTGGAAGCATCTCAGGAAACAGCAAGACTCCAAACTTGCAGAAACAAGGGTATAGAAGCGTCAACATTTCATTTCAGAAGAAAGTTCCTAGGACGCCTGCTCAAGAAGGGTCTTTTAGGGAAGTGGTTCTCCAAGATTAATTTCACTGTGCTCAGGAACCCATGCACTCAAGAGGCCACAGCAGCCATGGTCCAAGGAGGCCTGGCTATTGCTCCTGCTGACAGGATTTGGCACCATCCACATGGTGTTGGTTTTACTGGCATACATGATGCAAAAGTTATGGGATCAGAGGCCTCCACCCAGATTTCAAAGAAAGGCCTGGGAGGCCAGGCAACTCACTCCAGAGAGAGCAGTGAAAGTATCTATAAAAATGAAGCCAAAGGTGTGGTAGAGATTCCTAGAAGTCACAGGTGCCAGAAATGTGAAGCATCAGCTGAGGAAAGTTGCAGGCTACTAGTGGAGCCAAGCCCAAAAAGGGAGGACTTGAGGGCTGCAACCAGCAAGGTCACAGGGGTGGGTAGACCCATGCCCTTTAGAACTCACGTTTTATCACCATAGAGTTACAGGATTTAAAAACTTATTTTGGCTGCTACAAGAAAGATTTAGAGATGAAGGATTTAATGTTTGTCCAGTGGGTTTTCAGTCTTGCATTGGTCTGATTCTTTTCTATCTCCCTATTTTTTTCCTTTTGGAATGGGAGTTTTCACCCTGTACCATTATGCCTTGTGATTATGTAACTTGTTTTTGAGTTTTATGGAGGTTCACATCTAAGACCTTGCCATGAGTCTCAGAAGAAATTTGGACTTGGACTTTTGAAAAATTCTAGAAGTGCTGAGACTTTGGAGAAGGAATTATTGCATTTCCAGTTGAATACAGAATAATTGTATTGTGCTAGGCGGATTATAAACTTGCTATTGTTTTTGTATGAGATTAACTATGTTTTAAGGAGGTGTGTTTGCATATAAAAAGTTTATTAACCCATTAATCCTGCTATGTCAACTTTATTCAATTAGGCAATGCCTAGTGGATTAATACAGCATCATCCTGGGTGTGTCTGGGTGGGTCATGGAGGCATAACCTAGGATACTATATATGGTCCTTTGCCCATTTCTCTCTGATGCAATTCTTCTGCTGCCATGAACTCAACAGCTTTGCTCTACCATGTTTTTTTTTTTTTTCCATTATAGCCCTGCCTAGGAGCCGGCTGACTAATACAGTAGCAATGCTGAAATGCATTAATAAGGCTCTCAAACGCTCCCATGAGATCAAGGAGAAGATATTCATAACAGTTGTATAATTGAAAGGATCCTTGGATCTTTTGCTTGGACAGTTTCCTTTCTTTCTTCTGTCTCTCACAGTCTGTTCCCTGGAGTCATATTCCTAAATAACTGGTTCACTTTCAAGCCTTTGGTACACATTCTGTTTCCAGGAGACCATAGATGAGGACAAAGAGGTTAAGTTAAAAGAAAAAACAACAACAACAACAACAATGGGTCTGGAAGCCAGACAGACCTGTGTTTGAATCCCAGTGTGAACATTTATCATACCTTCAGCAAGTAATGTAACTTTGCTCAGCCTCATTTTCTTCACTTTACAGCATGGATGATAATACTTTGTAGAATCGTGGAAAGGAGAAATCCTCTCTCTCTCTCTCTCTCTCTCTCTCTCTGTATATATATGTATATACACATGGAATGTATATATAAATTTCTAGGGTAATTAATCACTACAGTAAACTATGGTGGGTATCTGTTCAAATTAGGAGCCATCTTCTATCTTTCCACTTCTCTTAATTACTCTTTCTCCCACTTTCCCAGATGGGTGCATGTGCTTCCAGGTTTACAAGAACACTTTGTGATCTTGTCCCTGTTATCATGGCTAACTGGACTAGAAGTGGATCCTTTCTCTCGGGAAACTGGACATGAGATCAAGAGTAGACACTTAACATCGCATATGGCTTTAGCTATAAAAAACATATCACAGGATCTGTGAGGTGGCTGTACTTTGCCTTGTGGATAAGCAAGCACAAAAATGTAGTATATTAAAAGAAAGAAAGAAAGAAAAAAACCAAAAGCACTGTGATTCATTATTGTTTTCTCATAGTATTCCAAGAAGAAGCACAGACAAAAGAGTGCAAAGACAGAATTTCTTAGAGTCTTTATGGCTTTAGTTCCAAGGTCAATTTCTTTCTTGAGGCTCAGATGCATTCTTCTACTTACACCTACCTTTTTTTTTGGTATGGGTTAATTTTAATTGGCTACTTTTATTAGCAACTAATGTTCTAATTAATGCCCTGAAAACTACACTAATATATGGAATAAAATGCCTAAATTATTTTTTTAAAACAACCATTCCAACTTTAGGAATAGACAGCACATTTCTGTTATATTAAAGTTAAATTTCATGAAGAAATTTTCAACCTTTGGTGATAAATGTAAGAAAACTAGCCTAGATAGCAATATTTCACAGGAATGTGTTGTTATGGTTGTACCTAAGATTTTCAAAGCTTTTATTTAAAAACTTCTATTCATTACCATAACATTTATGGCCAAAAGTAATATATATATATGTATGTATATACATACATACATACATACATATGTATTTATATACATACATACATATATATATATATATATATATATATATATATATATATTAACTATGCTTAAAATATTAATCTGCATGGATCTTACAAGATACTCTTGGTGGCTTATATGTTTATTGGAATATGAGAATTACTCGAAAGAAAAATTCTTTCTTAATGGGAGACATGTCAAAAAGCTGTGAAGATTGAAGAAAAAGAATTTTCCAGAAGCTTCTGCCATAGTTTTTTTTTTTTTTTTTGAGACAGGGTCTTGCTCTGTAGCTTAGGCTGGTCCTGAACTCACTATGTAGCTGAGGCTGGCTTTGTTCTCACAGCAATTCTCCTGCCTCAGCCTCCTGAATGCTGGGATTACAGACATGCATCATCAGACCTAGCTTTATGTGGTGCTGGGGAATCAAACTCGGGGCCTTGTGCTCGCAAGCCAAGTGCTTTAAGTGCTGTGCCACTCCTCGAGCCCTCCGCCATAGTTATTAGTAAAAGCAGGAGGCGCTAGCAATTTACATTCAAGGGGAAAATTAAAACAGGTAATAGAAGACTTAAGACACTGAAATTAATTTAATTATAAAATTTTAAAAAGTTATTTCTTATAGTAATGTCCTTCAGACATCCTATATTTTAAGATCCCAGGTAAATATTTTCAGAATAAAAATTAGTTTTGTAGGTTAATACATATTATTTGTACTGAATTCTACACTTCTTAAGTTTAATTATTCCATGTTTTTTATCTTTTGCTACAAGCAGCATTGTAATGGAAGCAAACTGTACATCAATTATATTTAAAATAATTCCTTGGGCACTGTACAACAGCACAAATAACATAACTGATAAATAACTTAATTCATAATCAATGATTCTCAGTACCAGTTCCAAGGTTAGAAAACCTGCAACTTTCTTATAATACTTTGCACTATTATTATTATTATTATTATTATTATTATTATTATTATTTTACATATATGTGTCTGGTCCCATCAATTAGGGAGCAAGCTGCCTGAGGACAAAGATCACGCTTTATGCCTCTCTGTTTGCCAACCAACCAGCAGAATGCCATGTCTTCAGCTGGGTACTGATAAATGTTGATCCAAGCATCTTATAGATTCAGTTAACAGGTAAAAGGGCTTCGGAGGTCATCTAAACCAAGCCTCAGCTACCTATTCTATTTGCCAACAATCAATTTTAGGACAAACACTTCTAAGAAAAGTCTCTTCCTTAAACAATTATATTCACCATGACAAAGCTAACTGCTACCATATTCCTTCTTAAACTGAGTCAAACTCTGCTTCTTTTTGATCTTTGACCTAATGGTTCTAGTTCTAACCTAAGGAGTTACACAGAATATATTTATTGAAAGAATCGTGAACATTGGCGAGTTGAGAGGGACAGGAACAGACATGGTTTTGCGTCTCTGGTTATCAGTTGGGTAACTGCTGAGGTGGTTTCTGGGTCAGGAACTGCTATACTGATGCCCCTGAGACTCTCTGCTTGCCTCCCTCCTCTTTCTCATGTCTGGTGTATTTTGTTTATGCCTGGTAAGGATCCATGCTAAAACTGTAATGACATATACACCTAAATGAGCACCATGCAACCTCCAAAAATCAAGCCCGGCAAAGCTTTTGAGAAGCAAAGGAAGCAAAGTGAACAAGGACCAGACCTACTGTTTCTTGTGTTCCCCTTGGAGCCTCCTCGGCAAATGTGGGACAGAAAGCTTTTGTCAATTGTGATTTGTGATGGTCTGGAAGCTTAACCCTTGTCACCTTGAGACTTGCAACATTAGTTACTTGATTATACCTTCCAATGGAAAGGTAAAAATGAAAGATTCTTTTTTCTATAATTTGACATAACTCAGTTTGCATTCACTTGGCAAGAATAAGCAGTACTGAAGGGTAACAGCTGAAGTCTTTATCTTGAGTTTAAAATTTTTAAAACAATTTCAAAGAAATCTGTGGGTTACAGGTGTAGCATGGTAGTAGAACCCTTACATAGCATGCATGAGGCCCTGGATTCAATTCCAGAACTACAAGAAAGAAAGGTAACTTAATTTTTTTAAAATTAGAAATATTATTAAAATGAACACACAATATATGTTAAGAGAGATAATTTTTAAAAACAAAAATTTGTTGAATTGTTAGTTTGAGAGAAACTATAAATCGAAACTGCGGGCTTTTAGCAATAATACAATAGTAGCTCTCAGAGAAACACCAGTTTCTCTGCAGTAGCGATGGGCCTCAAAATTTTCCTTTTTCCAAAGACATGCTGGCAGACAACAATCAAAAGCTTCAAGTGCCTCACTATTACTGCAAATATTGATTTGTGAAGCCAGTTTCCCTTTTTTTTCCCTCCACTTTTCAATACTGAGAAAAGGGTTTGATGCATGCAAGGCAAGCTCGCCACCACTGAGTTATGCTCCCATCTCTTATTTTACTTATTTATTTATTTATTTATTTATTTATTTATTTATTGGTACTAGGGCTTGAACCCAAGGCCTTCACATCGAGCTAAATAAAACTCAAGTTCTTATTTTCTTTTACTTTATTTTGAGATAGCGCTTCACTAAGTTGCTCAGGCTGGCCTGTAACTTGTGATATTCATCCTCCCTTGTAGCTAGGATTACAGGTGCGTGCCACTATTTCTAGCTTCAGACATTTTCTTTTCATTATTTCCCAAGAAAAATGGTTTTCCAAGAGTGATCCAGGGCCAGCTTCATTAGCACCCTTGGGGACCCACCCCCTGACTGCTGAAACAGAACCTTTGGCGATGTGGCCCAGCAATGGGTTTTACAAATCTCCAAGTGACTCTGATGGAGTAATGCAGTCCAGGCTATTAATTCCATTGTGAGCAAGAATCAAAGCTATTAAAGATAAGATCCCTCAAAGCAGGTATTTAGAACAGGTTGAATGAATGACTAGGCTTATATCTGTAATGTCTCCCAAAAGTTTCAAGTATTTGGAAGATGACTGAATCATGGGGGCTAAGTGGACCAAGTGGATTAATCTACTGACCTCATGAGCCCCTGAGAGGAAGGGCCTGTGCTCACTACAGCAGACCATATACTAACATTGCAACAATTCAGAGATTAGCATGGCCCTGAGCAAGGATAACAAGCAAACTCATGAAATATTCCATATTTTTGCTTGTGATATCATGAAGAGCTCTCTGACTCCGCTCTTGCCATGTTAGGTGTGCATGTACGGACTCTGACCTTTTGACACTGTGAGCTAAAATGAATTTTTCTTAAAAAAAAGAAAGAGAGAGAGAGAGGCAAGGCCTGTTCTGGAGGGACAGATCCCTGAGGGGGTAGTCATATTCTTGTCCATATTCTCCCCAGTTGCTCTGCTTCCTGTTGCAACACTGTGAGCAGCTGTCCTCCATCAGGCCATTTCTGGATTCTCTCCCACCACTGCCAGCCAACCATGCCAGTAGCACCAACCCAGTGTGGAGAATCAAAAATATCTCCAAACATTGTCAAATGTACCTGGGATCGGAGTGGGTCTTATGTGTGGCAAAATCAATTCCTCTTGAGAACCACTGCTTTATATCATGTCATTCTTTACAAACACAGATTAGGCACTCACTCCACTCCAAGGCTAGTTGATTCCTAAGCTTCTAGGATGGCTAGTGGAGCACATCATGGGGAAGCTGTATCCTCTCTATGATGGTCATGTACAGAACAATGGACTATTGTACCAATTTAACTCCCAATCTTGGTTGGATTGCCCAAGTTTCAATGCTGGCTTATTAGTTTGGTTTTCTTGAGAATAGAATATAAACAACGTGTCAAAAATATGAAATAATGAAAGTGGGGCCCCAACAGTGTCCACACCTCTTTAACAATATGGCATATCAAAGTGGTGTAGTCATGGAAACTACTGGAAGGCTGTCCCCTCTAACACAAGAGATTTAAATTTAGACAGATACATTAAAAACATCCAAATTTTAAGGCAGAGGATGGAATTCAGCTTCAAACAGATGGGCATGTGGAATTGTGTAAGATATTAACTGCCGCTGTTCAACTGAGGCATAACTGAACTGAAGACTTACAAGGATGTATTAAACTCAAATCTCTATGCTACTACTAATATGAGATTGAGACTATATATTGCAAGGCTAAAAATATCTCCGCTTGGAAATAGCAGGTTGTGAAAAAGTACATGAATGACAATTATTAAGTAATGACAAGTATGACTAAGATGAATATGCATTCATTCACCAAAATTTTATATTCAAAAATGTAAGAAAAGCAGGGCAGTAGGATAGATGACTCCTCTGCACCCCTCAGATGTCTAGGACTCCTTGCCACTGAGACTCAATCAGACTTGTGGCACCCGCTCTTGCAGCATTTCCCAGAATTTGTAATTATTTAGAAACCATTTGATTGTCTCTCTTTCCTTGCATCCTGTAAACTCTTTCAAGCTAGGGCTTATGCCTATTCACGACGCCAGCTCCAGCTACATGAATAAATACTTGTTGAATAAGTAAATGAGAAAAGAGGAGTCCTCAAAGGTGCTGCAAAGGAAAAAGCTAGAAAGCTAGAATGACCAGGAGAAAGTAGGGTATGTAAATTAAAGAAAAAAATATCCAAGGCAAAGTGGCCAGCAGTGCAAAATGCTATCAAGGCACAAAGTAAGATAAAAATAAAACATTATCCTTTGGTTTTGGCAAATATGAAGGATTAGCAAGAACCACTTGATCAGGGGAAGTTATCTGCAGTGTAGACAGTAATAAAATAGGCATTGATTAGGTAGCAGAAACAGCCAATGACCAGCCATTCTTTCAAGAAGCTTGAATCTGACAGAAAGTAAGACTAAAGGCTAGAAGGAAATGTGAGATCAAGGCTCTTTTTTTTTTTCCCTGAGTAGAATCGGAATATGTGACAGTTTGTCTTGATTGTCATGTGATTGAGAAACTGCTAACAGATCAAAGAAAGCATACTTTTTTGGTGTGTTGGGTGGATTTTAGGGTTGTGGCCTTGGGGATGTTCCTGCTCTGGCTATTCCCCTGCTATCTGCTTCCTGGATGCTATGAGGTAAACAGTTTTGCTTGGCTCACTCTTCTGCCACGATGTTTCTGCCTCAGAGGCAGCTGACCATGGACTGAAATCTCTGAAACTGTGAGCCAAAACAAGCCTTTTCACCTTTCAGTTGTGTATGACAGGTATTTTGTCTCAGGAAGGAAAATCTGACTGATGTGGCATACAACACTGGGTTAAACCACACAAGAGAAAAGCCAATTTTGAAAAAGAAAATATATTCCTGAAAAGTTAAGAAAGTATTGGATTTGGGTTAAAGAAGTGGAAGCACACTTGTTCTCCTGGCTGGACAGTAAGGAAGAAAAGCAGTGTCCAGAAGGGAAATTTCTCAGTTAAAAAATTCAATTATGATGGCTACTTTCATTTTTCCCTTTGTAGGGGATGGCAGTCAACTGGCAGGAGAGAGAGCAGTGGTATAATACTGAAGTGTGAACAGCAAGGGACATTCAGAGTAAGTAATTACACAAGAAGAGGTTTGGAATTTGTAGATCAGAATTTGCTTCAGGGCATGCATTTTTCTAAAGCAGCAAAAGGAGCAAGTGTTACATGAAATGTCTGTGAGATGAACACTGCCAGCGCTGTAGGAGATGAGAAGTATCTAGCAGCATGAGGAGGGGCCAGGTAGTGGCTGGATTTATACTTCTTATTGAATTCAAGTTACTAAAGTTCTCTAAGTACAACAGTGACAGATTTCAGAAGACAGATGAATATCTGTCAAAGAATGCAGAAAGAAAACATGAGAGCGTGGGATCAGGGAAGCCAAGAGAAGAGGGTATTTCACAGAGAAGAGAAGAGTTGATAATGACCTGGTCTGGAGCTCAGAAGGAGGCACATTTATCTGGTGAATTAAAATTGTGGAGGTAGCTGAGGTCACCTGGTCTGTGCATGTTGAATGAAAAGGGGGAAAGGACTAGATGATCCTGAGGAGCACAAATATTAAGGGGGCTGTGGTGGGGAAAAAGGGGGAGTTTCCAAATAAGCTTAAGCAGTTGTCAACACAGAGTAGTCAGTGAACTCAGGAAATCCAGGGGAAAATAATGTTCCTACAAGGAAAGATACATGAGTAACAGCAAGACTCTGCCACACAGTCAACTCACTGATGACAAGAAAAGACCCTGATGAGAGCAAGAAAGTCAGTGAAGTAGTGGGAAAGAAGATAGATGACATTGGGTTGATGACTGAGAATGGAGAAGTGTTTTAATGGAAAAGCTCACATCACTCTTCTAAGACATTTAAGAAGTATATTTGTGAAAGGGGAGTGCCTAGAATGGATTTTGTGGCTGAGGAAAAAATTTTAAGAAGACACTAAAGTCATGTCTAAAGGTTGATGGGAACTGAGTGTGGTGGCACACTCCTATCATCCCAGCACGTGACAGGTTTAAGGCAAGACTGCAGATTCAAGGCCAGTGTAGGCTACTCTGAGTTTTCCAGGAGTCTGGACTACATAGTGAGACCATGTTTCAAAATAACCAAACCAAACCAAAATAAAAAGTTGCAGGGATTGAGTTCACAGATCTTGATGATAAAAGAGAAAAAGAGGATTATCAAGAGAGTAAAAGTTACTAAAAAGGAGGGTGGAAAATCCCATCCACAAGGAAACTATGATAGCAGACATGAGAGTGAAATACAAGCAGCTAGTACCCCAACTTCTCACTGAATGTGGGGGCATAATTATGTGAGCAAATGTTTGCATAAACTTTCTCTAATCAGAGTCAGAAAAATGGTGTCATTTGAAAACCTACATCAATATTCACTGTCACTATAGAAACTACTGTATCATAAAAGACTCTTAGAAGTAAATTTATATATAGAACTATATGTAACCACTCTGAAATACTCATACAGCAGTTGATATATGAAATTACATATAAACTTACTTTGCTATTACGATTTTATTTTACAGAAGTTTATATAGTAGTAATAGTTCTCAAAAATGATTTTACATAAGAGAAATATAAACTGCCTATTTCTGAGAGTGAAAAAGAAAAGTAATCTTATACTAGGGAGAGGGCTGTGAACCTGGGTGGTGAAAAGATCTCATTTTTGGAGACATTGAGGTCAAGATATGGCCAACACATTTAAAGATGATAGAGGTGCCAGAGGTCCTGCTCAATGGTAGAGCACTTGCCTAGCATGTGGGGGAGGCCTTGCATTCCACTCCAGCCAGGAGATGGAGAGAGGCGACAGAGTGACCTGGAAGAGAAACTACCAAGGCAAAAGCAGGTGCTTGACCTTGATAACTAGGGAGAAAGTTTCTGATATTCCTCTATTGTATTTAAATTGGCACATTCACAAAGCATCGAAATTCACATGGTATACCAACGGCGCAAGATCAGACTGGCTTCAAGAAGAGTGAAGACAGGATATCAAGTGTTAAAAGCAAGGCCATGTTAGAGCTGGGCCTGGGCTGCCTGCTCTACACAGCAATGGGGACAGAAACTGTTGACCTCCAGGGTATGGTAAGGTACCATGCACTTGTAACAGGAAGAAATCTACCAGCCCAGCAATCTAAGGCCAATTGCTTAGCATTCTAGCAGCAAATTTTACTGGAACAAGAAAGATATGCTTCAAGGCCAAAGTCAAGTTTTGCATTTATAGAGGCATCTAGAAATTATCTGTTTTAATTGGGGGAAATCATCCCAAATTTGTTTCCCTATGATACCTTGTTCCTATTAATAATGATATTGCCTGGCTATTAATAGACAAAATAATTTCTTATACTTGGTACATCATAACCTCATACTTCAAAAGCTGAAAAATTATTTCTCTAAAATTCTACATTTTGGTCATGGCCAAACTAACTTAGGACCTTCATGTTAGAGGTATTATTGTAAGCTATAAAGGCAAAGCAGATAATCAGTTGAGACAAAAAAAAAGGGACCACCTCATTGCTGAAATATGGTTTCAGAATTTGATGTATCTAGCTCATTTACTAACATCTTGGTTAAGCTTTATTAGCTGGTTTTCTGCTTTATAACCGTGTTCTTCTTTAATTTATAAGGCAATAAAAATTAAAGGAGTAACCAGAAACCTATCTTGGTTTTCAATAAAGAATTTATTTTAGTAACTTCAGAGACATAGTGGCCAAACAGTTTAGTTGTAAAAACAGATTCAATTCAATTTTATTAAGGTGATATATTCTCAAAGGAAAAGTGAGGAACTGAGAGGCACAGCACATACTTGTGATATTTATCACTGTCCTGTGCTTACAGAGATCTGTTTATCTTTAATACTAAATACTGTTGGAAGTAAATTTTAGTAGATTTGTGAAAACTAAGACTAATTTTCTGTTGTATGGAAGTTTTGCTGAGATTTATCTCTGGTGGTCACGAGTGGCAATATTCCAGAGTTACAGAGTAAAATTAGTATATTTTGCAGGTTTTTAAAAGTATACTTTCATTCTTCTAACATTTATGATTACATCCATCAAACTGATCTAATTGTATCAGCAATTGTACTCTATGATGTCTTCACAATGACAGAAACTGGAGGAAAAAACAGAAGTTTAATTCTTAAGACTTTGTAATTCTAAAATTCATAGATCAATTGGCACGAGTCCTTATAGTAATACTATTGCAAATTGAATTAATAAGAGGTAATAATTTGGTTAACCAAGACATAAGATACCACAGTACTATCATTCATTTCTGTTGCTAGGACATATACACCGACATATTTACCCTAAGGAGGGGAAGTTTTCTTTGACTCATGAATTCAGAGATCTCAGTCCATGCTCACATGGCTCCACGGCAGAAATGTCATGGTAGAAGGACCGGGTAGGGGGAACTGCTCACCTCATGGCAGCCAGGAAGTGGAAAGAAGTAGAATAAAAAAACAGAGAAACAGAAAAAGGTTGGGGACCAGGTACCCCCTCAAAGGCATGTCCCCTGGCACCTACTTCCTCCGAGTACCCCCTCCAAATAGCATATTAAGTATGAGCGCATCAATGAGTTAGATGACTGATGAGGTTAGCACCCTCACAAGACAATCACCTCTCCAAGAGTCTCTTAACTCAATCCAGTTGACCCAGCACTTGGGAGGCTGAGGCAGGAGGATTGCTTTGAGTTTGAGGCTAGCCTGGGCTACATAGTGAGTTCAGAACCTGCCTGGACTATAGAGTGAAACCCTGTCTCAAATATATATATATATATATATATATATATATATATATATATATATATATACACATACACACACATATATATATACATATATATAATATATATACATATATATATAATATATACACACACACACACACACACATATATATATATATACGTATATACACAATCTAGTTGTATACACACACACACACACACACACACACACACATATATATATATACACAATCCAGTTGATGATCAAGATTAACTCTCAAACATACCTCCAAATGTAGCAAGTTAAAACCAGTAATGGCAGCAATAATTAAGAGGGTGGCTAGTTCCAGCCAAAAACTATGGTAAGCCCTTTTGTATAATTACCCCATTTTAGAGATAATAAAATCTGAGCTCCAAAAGGTTATGTGAGCTCTATATATTATGGAAATCACCAAATAGGTGACAGATCCGGGCTTTGAATCCAAGTGTGATTTGGTTCACATTAAGCTTTCATTTTGAATTTATATTAAGTCAACAGCTCATCTTTGTCCCTTAAAATAATTTCTGGCTATGTGATTGACATAGACAAGACAGTATTTACAAAGAACCCACATTTTTAAAGGAACACTGTACCATCAGCCACCCCTTTCATTGGCAAAGCTCTTAACACGCTACTAGAGGATGTTATCATTTCAGACGTTTTAAATCTGAGAGCTTGGGAAAGGAAGAAGCTGTGAGAAGCAGTCATGGCCTTGGTCCAGGACAGTAAGTGTCTAGGCAGGTCTGTCTCGCTTACAGGTAAACTTCCACAGCCCAGAACATATGCCTCCATACTGCAAGAGTATTTACTTCAAAACATTGCCTAAAATCCTTCCAAATCAACATTTCTCTTGGGAACCATTGCAGTTGTGAATGCACACATAAATCACCTGGCGATCCTACTGAGATGCAGATTCTGACTCCTCAGGTCCAGGAAGATGCCCATGGTCTGCATCTCCAACGTGTTCTCAGATAATGCAGGCCCATGGACACACTGAATTGCAAAAGTGAAGATGTTTGATTATTTTCCTCTGGCTGCCTAGCATGCTTTCTCAATTAGAGGAAATTTCTTTGTGCAAAATAAGAGGGACATGTTGGATATTAACTTAGAGTGTTTACCTCACTCTCCTGTTGTAGGCATGAGGTCTAGGTTTGGCCAACTAGAAACTTCTTTCCTGGGCCATGACCTTAGTGGCTATTTGGAGAGATTCGGGGATAATTTAGGAACAAATCTGGGACTGGTGATAACAGACATCGGTGGCAGTGCCCTGTCCAGACTGTTAACTGGCTAGCCTGTCTGGCCTGTTTAGTGATGGACATTTTCTAAGCACTGTGAAGCAACTGCCCAGCTTGCAAGGGCCTGTCCTCTACCCACAGGAGAAATGCCTGGCAGCTCTTTGCTAGGATATGTTCCTGCTTTCTTAGGTCATAGCAGACACAGAGGGGATAAACTCAAGTGTTCAATACACAGAGGTTCAAAAATCAGTATTTGTGTCAAATGTTGCTGTAAAGTTAGGGTCAGCAGACTTTTTCTGGAAAGAGCCAGAGAATATGTTTTAAACTTCCTGGGCCACATTTGGTGTCTGTCACACTACTCAACTCTGCTGATCTAGGGCAAAAACAGATATAGACAACATATAATAAATAAAGGAGCTGCATTACAATACAATTTTTATTTGTAGAACCTGAAATGTATTTATGTTCTTTTCATGTCTCATAAAATAATAATCTTCTCTTGATTTTTTCAATCATATAAAAATATAACAATCATTTTTAGCCAGCAGGTCATTCAAAAATAGGTGGCGGGCTGGGCTGGTTCATAAGCCATAATTTGCTGACCCGGTACTGAAAAAGTAATACCTTGATCTAATTTACGCCCCATTTTGCTCTTTGTAACCACACATTTATTTCTCATCTTTCTTTACCAGGACAACAAAAAGTTACTCTGAAAAATGAAAAGACTATCCACTCAATCCAGATTTTAGATCATGCCATTTGCTTTAGAATATTTTATCTTTATGAAAATCAGATATAGCACCTTAGAAGGTGAGCAGCAATGAACATATTAAGTAAGTGTTCGATTAAACATCTCCTAAGTAGGCAGTGTGACAGGAACTTCAGATATAAAAGGAATAATGCAGCAATTAACTTGGAGCATAGCTGGGCCTAGAGCTTTGGTGGACAAATGAGCCTTGGTTTCAAATGTCTACGCAAAGCTCACTACTGTCTCCAGCAGCTTGTTATGCAAGCTAGTAAAAACCTGTCATAGGGAGCTGAAATCCTCTACATCCGGTTCTTGTTAGAACATCCATGCACAGTACCTATGCTGGGTGTTCTAAAACTACCGATTGTGCCAACCATCTTAAGTAGAGCAACTAAGATCAAACACTGGGCCTCAGACAAAGCACCCTAGCCTAGCATTCATGCTGCAGTAGCTTGCATCTGGAATGTCTCTCAAAGGCCCATATATTAGAAGCTCATTCTTCACAGTGATGCTGGTGAGAGGTGGTAGAACCTCTAAGAGGTAGACATTGTGACAAGTCTTAGATAATTGTAGGTGTGCCCTTGAAGGAAGCTGTGGGGCTACAGCCCCTTCCTCTTCCTTTTCTCTTTGATTTCCAGATGCCAAAGTTGAGCAGCTTTGCTCTGCTACACATTTCTGTGATGATGCACTATACCACTGCAGACCCAAAGCAATAGGGCCCACTGGTCATGATCTGAAACCTCAGAACCGAACTAAAATAATAACCCTTTCTTTTGAACAAGTTGATTTTCTCTGGTGTTTGTTATAGCAACAGAAAGCTAACTAACATAGCAGACACAGAGGGGATAAACTTTGCTTTGCTCATGGCTTAACCAAAAATGAGAAAAATATGATCCCTTCCACATATTTCACTGTGAACCAAAATTTTAATTATATACAACTGTGGCAGGGTAAATGTCTATCAAAAGGGGGTGGGGGAGTGAGGTGGCTGAAAGCATTAACATGCTATGTTTGTTCAAAGTCTCTACACCTGGTTCTTGTTAGAACACCATGTCACAGTACTCAGGCCCAAGCCTTAGGAAGGTACTTCTAGTACATCTCTGTGGTCAGGTTCTCCTTCCTCTCAGCCACAGCCATCCAACATTCCCTAACCAAGGTGTGCTTACAATAAATTCAGGCCAAGAAGCTTCCAAGCGCCTGGACTGACTCTAAGCAGAACTGACATGACAGAGGATTACAAATGCAGTACCTTCTCTGCTGGAGGGCCAGCAGCCTTCAATTTGTGTGTGAAGGAGAGCACACTCGAGGTGTTGATGACTCACAAACTGAGACAGCAGGAGGGGAAAAGGAGTCTGAGGCGTGGCTGAGAAGCAAACCTTCTGCTTGAACAGCACGTTAATAATAAAGCAAGTAATAAATGATTCAAATTCTCATTCTCTAAAAATTCACTTCTGAATTTCTAGCGAAAACCTTTAAGTATTGTAAAACTGCTTTAATGCATAATTTAGCCACTTTCTTGTTCCTGGGACACACAACCTGACATCCACAACACAAGGAAAGAGAAGTTTATTTTAGCTCACAGTTCAGAGGTCTCAGTCCACTCATGCATGGTCAGCTGGTAACAGCGGGAGGGCTTGGGGGAATGACAGGGAAGACCTAGCAGAGAGAGAGGCTGGCAAGGACCTGGAGGCAGGAATGTAACCCTTGAGACCACACCCTCAGTGACTGTGCCCTCTGGACTAGGCCTTGTCTCTTAATAGCATGCCAGATTCATACATTAATACACATGATCCAATTAATCCCCACAATCCAATCACCTTCTAATTTTTTTTTTTTTTTGAGACAGGTTATTGCTCTATTGTCCAGGCTGGTCCCAAACTCATTATGTAGGTCTCAAACACATGGCAATCCTCCAGCCTTAACCTTCTATGTGCTGTGATTACAGGTGTGTGCCACCATGCCCAGCTTATGTCATGTTGGGGAATCAAGCCCACGGCCTTACACTTGCTAGAAAAGCACTTTAACCAATGAACTATGCCTGCCCCCCCCCCCCAGCCCTTTTGGGGGTCATTCCAGATCCAACCATAACAATGTATTTTTAGGCTCTCCTTTACACAGTCTAAGAAAAAATTTTCACTTTGAACATTTGCATTTTATGATAACTTAGCTTTCTGAAAGCAATTTTATTAAGTGTTTCACTGATAAATTTGCATTCACACACCAACACATGGGGCAGTCTTTACATCCTTCTTGTAATTTGGTCTCTATAAAACCTGAACTTTTCTTATGGTACACATCTGATTTTGTGTGCAGCGTTCTTATTCACTATACTAAACACTCTGCTTGCTACACATTCAGGAACAATGAAAAGAGAAGGATTGTTCAGTGTATCTCTTCAAATCAAAGGAAGCTCACCACCTGATTACTCCTACTATCATGCTCATCTTTCTGCACCACATGCCACGTCCTCTGCAAAGATGCCATCAGATAGGTAAATGCCATGCTGCACAGAGATGATGGTTACATATTTCAGTTTCTGGAGAAACTACTTCTATGTAATTCCCTCTTTTCAAGTGAAAGCAATTCTCTAAATATATTAGCCAATATGCTTTCATTTATATATTATTGAAAATTTTTAAATAAAAACTAATTCTTAAAACATAGTATCACAGACCTTTTAAGAATAGCCCTGTTCCAAGTCAGACTTATGAATCAATATAAGTAGACAGAAAGTAGAAAACTTGGTTTGTTTGGTACTGGGGACTGAACCCAAGGAGCGCTGAGCTACATCCCAAGACCTTTTTATTTTTAAATTTTGAGACAGGATTTTAAGTTGTCCAGGCTGGCCTTGAATTTGCAATCCTCCTGTCTCAGCCTCTCAAGTTGTTAGGATTATAGACATAGTGACACTGTGTCTAACCAGGAAATTTTTACATATATACCAGAAGCTTTCTCCCCCCGTATTGTTTTATTTATATTTTTTCAGGCAAAAGTCAAAGATGCAGGAAGCCTGACAATTAAAAGTTGTTAACACAAGTGTGGGAAAGCACTCTTTCAGAATTAGTAACAAAGTTCTTTTGTGAACAATTAAGCAGTAGAATAAAACCCCACTTTTAATAGCTGGCATAGTGTCTGGTGGTTCTGAAACCACAAACAGGTTAATAAACATTTAAATGCATCCAGGCCTGAAGAAAACTTAGATTGCCTAAGAATAGAAGTAATAAGAGTAATAAGGAAAATGAATATGAAAAATATTTGTTTTTGTAAGAATTTACAATTTCATAGCGTAGCAATTAGTACTTAATATTTACATTTAAATTTCTCTCAACCAGTACCTGCTACTGTATGAAAATGTCTATGTGCGTATGTCACAGGAAAAGTCTTGGGTAGAGTTTCATGGTGGATACAGCCCAGCTTAGACATACATTAGGTTTACTGGAAGCAAGTATAAGCCTAGTTTTCCATTAAATTACACATATATAATTTCAGTGAGTTCTCTTCTGGCAGTATCAAGCTTCAGGTCTTGCATATTTAGAACTCTGATCTATTTTGAGCTGGTTTTTGTGTAGGGCAAGAGATAGGGATCTAGCTTCAATCTTCTATTTTGGACACATCTGCAACATGTTAGGACCCTCGTGAAAAATTAGATTGCTGTAGCTGCATGAGTTTATACCTGGGTCCTCCATTTTTTTCTTTAATGTACTTAGATGTTTTCTATGCTGGTGCCATGCTATTTTGTTACTATGGCTCTGTAGTACACTCTAAAGTTGGCTATTACCTTACCCCCAGCAAAGCCTCTTGCTCAGCTGTTCACACTATATGTATATTACACACACACACACACACACACACACACACACACACACACACACACACACACACAAACACACACGTCAGCTTCAGGCCTAGTTTTGCAAGCTTAACATGGGGACAGTTAAGTATGACTTCAAAGCACTGACTTTGCATTAAAACTCTAAGCATAACTGTGATATCTGTGATTCAGGGACTGAATAATTCTAGGCAGAGGCAGAACTGATTCTGGTATTAGGTAAGTATTGTTAATAAACATACAAACTGGCAATATCTACCTTTCCTCCTATATGTCAGAGAATAACTGCAATAGAATGCAAGAGTATCTCAGAGATAGTGTGTTCATCTTGGCCTTCAGAGACTGTTCGATTACATTTTGAAAAGGCATAGGAATCAACTGCATTTGAAGACAATTCTAACACAAATTCTTCACTTTTTGGTAGAAACTGGGGTATTTGTTTATTAAGAAGATTTAGCAATTAAGAAAATTTTCTGATTAGGATTATGCTAGCTGAAGCAAAATTAGAACTCAAGACCTCACAATCATGGTAAAAATATCCTAATGAAACCCTAATTTATTGAAACTAGTTTTAATTCTGTTTATTTCTTAAAACATGTTTTAGTATTTCACCAGAGCAAAATATTAGAAGGATAAACCTCCTATCAATGAAATTAGCTCTTTCTTAGGAAATCTGGTACAAGACCTGGGAAAAAGCAAATGAAATTTTTTTTTATACACGCTCCTTTCCCTAATTTCCTAAGACTACTCTAATAGAAAATATTTATAGATACCATTTAAAATCTGAGATTAAAAATGATTATGCTTCATGGGTTCTAGCAAAACTTAAAATGCTTTTTTTTCCCAAAAAGCTCTGAAGCCTCCCACAGTCTTGGCTTAATCTCAGTTGTGTAGATATCTATCAACAAAGCTGAGTGGTTTGTACCTGTACACACCAGTGGCTGGCAGTTTCACTTGCAGTTCTCAGAAGCTCTATTGTTTCAGTGGTGTGAAAACATCCTCAGCATCTCTACAAAACAGTGATAATTGTAACGTCTATTAGATTTATTATTCAAGAACTCTAGGATATACAGCTCGTTCATTGTGGGAACATGAGGATGAATTCTCTTGGGCGGTACGGGAGTGTGAGTGTGAGTGTGTATGTGTGTGTGTGTGTGTGTGTGTGTGTGTGTGTGTGTGCGTGCATGCCTGTGCCTGAATTTCATCTTTGCAAGTCAGACTCAACTCATTAGCCCGTGATGCAGGCTCCTCCAAATGGCAGCACTAACGTAATACTGTCTAGAAATCCCACTTTAACGACAGAATTTAGGGTTTTATAGAAATAGGTACAAAACAAATGGAATATATTCTCAGTACATTTAAAATAAAAACACTACCATGATTATGAACCAAGGTAGCTCCTCTATAAATTCTTACTTAATATAATTTAAAAAACCAAAATTATATTTTGTCAATGTGAAAATGAGTGAATTTCTTCAAATTACGAACTTTTAAGGTATAATTTAACAATATTTAAAATATGTGATTAGGGTTGTGGGTGTAGTTCAATAATAGTAGAATGCATGCTTAGCATACATATATATACATGTATTTGAATATATCTGTTAAACATATATATATATATATATATTTCCTTTTTTGCACTAGTTATCTATCACGTTGCTCAGCTTGGTCTCAGACTTGTAGGCTTAAGTGATCTTCCTGCCTCAGCTTACTGAGTAGTCATGAATACAAGTATTAGCACTACACCTGGAGAACTCAAATTTTTTGATATTTTTTGATTATACATAAATATATCAATTGTTTAAAAACCCTGCTAACTACTCAAAGCTTCATGTAATTATAATAATCAAATTAATATTGGAGAGGAAATGGAATTAAATGATTCCTAAGAGGAAGGATGTGGGGGTGAATGGTAATGCCAGTAATTGGCTGATGAGTTTCAGATGTAAAGGCTTGGGATGGGTGGGAAAATGATGAATACACCTAGGGCATAGAGACTTGGGATGCCCAGGATGCCAAGAGGTTTGTTTGTTTTTGAGGCAGGGTCTTGCTCTGTAGCACAGGCTGGCCTTGGACTCATGGCAAATCTCCTGCTTCAGCCTCCCAAGTGATGAGATTATAGATGTGGGCCACCACGCCTGGCTTTTTATGGTGCTGGGGAATAGAACTCAGGGCCTTGCACTTGCAAGGCAAGCACTTTAACTGGTATGTTATCCCTCCAGCCCCGCCAGGAGTTATTTTTTGAAGTCCAACTCAAAAGCCACTTCCCCTGAGAAACTTTGCTGGACGGTCCTATCTCCAACTGGAATTTCTCCACGGTAGTTGGTACTTTTCTAGTAGCATGACTATATTTTGCTTATAGATATTTCTCATTAAAGTATTATAATTACTTTTCATATTTCTCTTGTAGCATCAGTCACCTTTATCATAGCTATTGATGTTTTTGGTTAATTCCTCTCCAATCCCACTTGAAGGCCTGTCTTTTCAGTTTCTTGGTGCTAGTGCCAATTCAGTGCCCATACAGTTGAATGGACTGTGACCATTTGAAACTGTGAGCTAAAATAAACCTTTCCTCCCCTAAATTTGTGGGTGTCAGGTATTGAGTCACAGCAACGAAAAAGTAACTAAGACAATACCTCATGAACTTTGTCAGTTTCAGGCCATTCAGATAGGAAGTCAGACAGATGGAGATACAGATATTCACTTACATTTTCTAAAAATACAATATTGGTAGGTATCTAGTATAGAATTAATTGTGAAGAGACAATCTACAGAATGGGAGAAAATAATTGCAACTATGCATCTGTTGTGATTTGGATCTGGAATGTCCCCTCCACCTCAAATTCTCATGTTTGGAAAGGTGACTCAATCATGGTGGTTAATCCATTGCTTTTCTGTGCTGCTACAGGTGGGGCCTGGGTGGAAGGGCGGGGTCTCTGGGGCATGATGTAGAAGAAGTAACTCTCTTGGTAATTGTGCCTTTAGGTCTCTTGGCTTCTTGTGTCTTACAGTGCCAGGAACAGCTTCTCTCTGGCTAGGCCCTTCACCAAGCTCTTTTACCAATGCTGTCCATCCACGAATGGACTAAGGCCTCTTAACACCATGAGGCAAAATAAACTTTTCTTCCTAAGATGCAGATGTTGGATATGGTGTCCAAGCAATGAAGAAGCAATGAAGACAGTATCCCACAAAGGATTAATTTCCAAAGCATATAAAGAACTCAAGGAAGTCAACAGCAAAAGAACCCACATAGCTCAACTAAAAACTGGACAAATAACCCAAATGAGTATTTCTCAAACGGATATACAAATAGCTAATAAGCATATGAAAACATGTTCAGCATTACTAATCAACAAGGAAATGCAAATTGAAAACAACAGTAAGATATCCCCTTACCACAGCTGGAAATGCCACAATGGGAGTGCCTGTGATCTTCCAACTCCACCACTAGGTATACAGCCAAAGGAATTTGAATCAGTACAACAAAAAGATACATACATTCTCATGTTTATTTATTTTTTCTTTTTTAAAAATAATTTTATCGTGGTAAAAAAATTCACAACATTTTTTTTCATAAATACATGAATTCCAAATCCTGTAACACATTAGAACTTTGGGGCTTTGGTAATCAGTGACTGCCTATGTCCATCTCTTTTTCAGAGGTTAGCCCATTTTCTATCTGACCATTGCCTCTATTTCTATCCTGTCATTCAAATGTTGTGCCTATTTACATTATTTTTTTTGTGCGTTTCATAAGAGGGACACCCATCTATAGTAATTTTTTGTGCTTGGTCCATTTCTCTGAGCATTATTGACTCTAGATGGCCCCATTTTTGTTCAAATGCTTCATATCTGTCTTTCTTTATGGCTGAATAGTATTTCATTGTATATAGGTACCATATCTTCTTTAACCATTCCTGTATGGATGGGCAGGTAGGCAGGTAGGTTGTTTCCAGGATTTGGTTATTATGAATTGTGCTTTTATAAACATGGATATGCATGTGTCTTTTTGGTGTGTTGACTTTATTTGCCCGGTAGAGCAGTAGCTGGATAGAACGGAATTTCTCTCAGCTTTCTAAGGAACCTCCATACTGCTTACTGCTTTCCGTAACGGTTGTACCAGATTGCATTCCCACAAGCAGTGGACAAGCAGTGGAGCAGAGTTCCTTTATTTCACACTCTAACAGTTGCTTTTTGAATCCTTTTTTTTTTCTTTTTCCTTTTTTTGAGACAGGGTCTCACTCTGTGGTTCCGGCTGGTCCTGAACTCACTATGGAGCCCACGCTGGCCCTGGATTCAGGGTAATCCTCCTGCCTCAGCCTCCCTAGTGCTGGGATTACAGGCATGCACCACCACACCCAGCTTATGTGGTGCTGGGGAGTCGAACTCGGATACTTAGTGCTTGCTAGGCAAGTGCTTTAACCGCTGAGCCATTCCTCCAGCCCCGCTTTTTGAGTTCTCCATGTAGGCCATTCTCACTGGAGTGAGGTGAAACCTCAATGTTGTTTTATTTGCATTTGTCGGATGGCCAATGATGAAGATCACTTTTTTCATATGCTTATTATCCATTTATACTTCTTCTGAGAAGTTTCTCTTCATTTCAGCTGCCTACTTCTTAATAAGATCATTTATTTGAGGGGGGTTTATGTTTTCCAATTCCTTGTATATTCTAGATATTAATCCTTTCTCTGAAGTGTTACATGTATCTTTTCCCACTCTGTGGGTTGTCCCTTCAACTTGTTCATTGTTTCTTTTGATGTGCAAAAGCTTTTTAACTTAATGTAGTCCCATTTGTTGATTCTTGCTGAGATTTCTTGTGCAGCTGGTGATCTGCTCAAAAAATCCTTGCCTCTCCTTATGTCTTCAGGGTTTTACCTATTTTGTCTTCCAGTAAGCTCAGTGCTTCTGTTTTGATGTCCAGTTCTTTGATTCATTTTGATCTTAGCGTGTGGTGACAGGTATGGGTCTAGTTTCATTCTCTTGCCTGTGAAGATTCAGTTTGGCAGCATCTTTTGTTGAAGATGTCTTTTCTCTAGTGGATTGTTTTGGCCCTCTTGTCAAAGATCAGTTGACTACGGGCATTTATTTATTTATTTTTTCAGTATACTCAATTATGTTCCAATGTTCCTCTTGTCTGTTCTTATACCAGTACCATGTAGATTTAATCACTATTGCTTTGTAGTAGTGTTTTTCTGAAGTTGGGGATTGTGATTACTCCAGCTTTGCCCTTGTTACTCAGAATTGCTTTACAGACTCTGGGTCTTTACTGGTTCCTTGTAAATTTTAAGGTGTTTTTATTTTTTTCTAGTTCTGTGAAGAATGTAGTTGGCATTTTAATTGGTATTGTATTGACTCTGTATAGTAGCTTTAAGAGTATGGCCATTTTAATAAGGGATACTTTGCATTTTCTAAAGTCTTCTTCAATCTCTTTCTTTAGGACTTTGTAGTTTTGTCTGTATAGGTCTTTCACCTCTTTGGTGAGGTTTATTCCAAAGTATTTTAATTTTTTGTTGCTAATGTGAAAGGGTTGCTTTCTTGACTTATTTCTCTTTGGATTCATTAGTGGTGTATAGGAATGCTACTGATTTGTGGGTATTGATTTTTATGACCTGCTACTTTGGTGAATTTATTCATTGGTTCTAAGAGTCTTTGGGTGGAAGTTTTGGGGTATTCTATGTACAGTATCATGTCATCTGAAAATAGGAATATCTTTATGTCTTCCCTGACAATGCATATTCATTTTTTGGTCTTGCCTGATGGCTCTTGCCAAAATTTCAAGCACTATGTTAAATAGGAAGGGTGACAGTGGGCATCCTTGTCTTGCTCCTGAATTTAGTGTGAATGCTTTCAATCTTTCTCCACTTATGATTATATTGGCTGAGGGGTTGTTATAAATAGCTTGAATCACTTTGAGGTAGGGTCCCTCATTCCTATTTTCTTCAGAGTCTTTACCATAAATGGGCGTTGGATTTTGTCAAATGCTTTTTTCTGCATCTATTGAGATAATCCTATGATTTTTATCTTTGCATTTGTTAGTGTGGTATATTACATTTATTGATTTGTATATGTTGAACCATCCCTACATATTTGGAATGAAGCCCACTTGGTCATGGTGTATAATCTTCTTTATGATTTGCTGCATTCTGTTGGCAAGGATTTTGAGTATTTTCACATCCATGCTTATTGGAAATACTGGCCTACAGTTTTCTTTGCTGATTCTTTGTCTGATTTTGGAATTAGAGTTATGCTTGCTTCAAAAAATGAGTTGGGCAATTTTCCTTCCTTTTCAGTTTCTTGAAAGTGTTTGGTAAGCATTAGTACTAAATCTTCCCTAAAATTGTTTATAGAATTCTGCTGCGAGGGGCTGGAGGAATGGCTCAGCAGTTAAAGCACTTGCTAAGTGCTAAGTACCAGAGTTCGATTCCCCAGCACCACATAAGCCATAGTGGCATATGCCTGTAATCCCAACACATGGGAGGATGAAGCAGGAGGCTTGCCTTGAGTCCAAGGCCAGCCTGGGCTCCATAGTAAGTTCAGGCCATGCCTGGGCTAGAGAGATAGAGAAAAGGAGAGAGGGAGAGGGAGAGGGAGGGGGAGAGAGAGAGAAGGGGAGAGAGAGAGAGAGAGAGAGAGAGAGAGAGAGAGAGAGAGAGAGAGAATCTATCTTAAAAAAAAAAGAATTCTGCTGGGAGTCCATCAAGTCCTGGGCTGTTCTTGGTTGGAAGTGTTTTTATTACTTCCTTGATTTCATAGGTGGATACTGGCTTATTCAGATGTTTGATTTCTTCTTCATTTGGTTTTGGTGGTTGATACATGTTTAGGAACTCACCCATTTTTGTAGGTTTTTAAAATTTATTGTAGTACAAATTTTCAAAGTAATTTCTTATTGTCCTTTGGATTTCCTTGTTATCTGTTGTAATTTGACCTTTTTCAATTCCTGATTGTCTTAATGTAGGTTTTCTCCCCCCACTTTTGTGAGTTTAGCAAGGATTTTTATCAATCTTTTTAATCTCTTAAAAAACCCAAACTGTTTCATGTATTTTTCTATTGTTTTTTAGTTTCTATTTCATTAATTTCTCATCCAATTTTTATAATTTCATTCCTTCTGCTTCATTTGGGGTTGATCTTGTTTTTCTAGGGCCCTGAGTTGTGTGTGAGGTTAGATTATTTATTTGGGCTTGCTCAGTTCTTTTTTTTTGTATTTATGAAAATAAATTCTCCTTTCATTATTGTCTTCATTGTGTCCCACAGGTTGCATTGTGATGTGCTGCCATTGTTGTCTCTGCAAACATTTTTATTTCTTCCTTGATTTCTTCCGTAACCCACTGTTTATTTAGAAGAGCGCGGTTAAGTCTCCATTGGTTTGAGTTATATCTTTTGTTTGTGTTGTAGTTGATTTCTAGTTTTATTCCATTACGATCTGACAGGGTACATGGGGTTATATCGATTTTTCTTGTACCTGTTTAAGCTTGTTTTGTGGCCTAGAATGTGGTCTATTTTGGAGAAAGTTCCATGAGCAGCTGAGAAAAATGTGTACTCTGTTTTTGTTGGATTAAAAATTCTGTTTGTCTTTCAGATCCATTTCTTCTATGATATAGTTCAGATCTGCTATGTCTTCATTGATTTTGCATCTTGTTGACCTGTCTTATTGGAAGAGAGAGGTATTAAAGTCCCCCACTGTTATAGCATTTGCGTTTATGTATTCTTTGAAGTCTAATAGCCTTCGTTTTATGTATTTGGGTGCACCACTGTTCAGGGCATAAATGTTTATGATTATCAGTTCCTCTTGCTGGATTGTTCCCTTTACAAGAATGAAGTGATCTCATCTTTTTTGACCAGTTTTGGCTTAAAGTCCATTTTGTCAGCAAAGAGTATCACTACTCGTGCTTTTTTTGTCACCCAATGAGTGGAATATAGAACTCCAGCCTTTAATTTTGAGTCTGTGTTTATCTTAATGCTTGAAATGTATCTCTTGCAAGCAACATATGGTTGAATTGTATTTTTTAATCCAGTTAGCCATTCTGTCTTTTGATTGGTTAGTTGAGGCTGTTAGCATTTAGGATTAGACTTGATATGTGTGTCCTAGGTCCTGCCATGTTGTAACCCTGTGAATACACAATACATTCGTTAACTTATTTTTTAGATATTCTCTCTTCTAAGGATAAACCTGCCTCTAAGTTCTTTGTTGTGGTTGTTCTATTTCTCTATCCAGTAGACCTTTCAGAATTCTTTCTAGTGATGATTTGGTTGTCATAAATGTCTTCAAGTTTTGTTTGTTGTGGATGGTTTTTATTTCATTGTTAACTTTAAATAACATTTTTGTGATATACAGGAGTCTTGGTTCACAGTTACTATCTTTTAAGGTTTTGAGGACTTCACTCCAGGCTCTTCTGGTTCTTAGGATTGTGTTGAGAAGTCTACTGTTATTCTGATAGGTGTGCCTTGATATGTCACTTGCTTTTTTCTCTTACAACTTTCAGAATTCTCTTTGCTTTTTATTTCAGTGAGTTTTATTATAATTTGTCTAGGGGAGCTTCTATTTTGGTCATGTCTAGTGGGTGTATGCCTGTCACTTGTATGTCTATTTCACTTTCTACATATGGGAAGTTTTCTCTTAAGACTTCAGTGTTTCTTAGTCCTTCAGTATGGATTTCCATTTCTTCTTGTAGTCCTCCTTGTTGTGGTTAGGATCTGGAGTGTCCCCAAAAGTATCATGTATTTTAATGGAACTATGTGATGTTGGTGGATTGGAGTCTGGTCTGGAGGGGTGGATTACAGTTAAGTTAGGATTAATGGTGTGTAGTGGCCACACCTGGATGCAGGAGGGACTGGTTACTGAGCGGAGACCTGAAAGGATACATAAGCTGCACCTGCCATCCGGAAAGACGGGGACTAGTCTCAACTAGCCTCAGCTTGTCTTCCTGTTTGTCTGGGGAAGCTGCCTCCACCTCTCTCTCTCCGCCATGTACTTCGATTGTTGCCGGCCACCCCTGAATGGACTGTGACCTTTGAGACTGTGAGCTAAAATAAGTCTTTCTTTTCCTAAGTCTGCGGCTGCAGGGTATTGAGTCACAGCAACTAAAAAGTAAATAAGACATAAATTGGTACCAGGAATGGGGTCGTTGCTGTACTTTACCTGACAATGTGGCTCAGACGTCTTTGGAACAGGTTTGCAGAAGGAATTTGGAAAGGTTTGGGGATGCAAGCTGGAGAAGCCTTTGAGTGCTCTGAGCTGAGCTTGATGAAAGATTCTGGTCAGAGCTCAGAAGACCAGAATGCTAATAGAAGTGTGGATTGGAAAGGCCAGGCTCAAGAAGTTTCAGATGGGAAGGAGGACTGTATTGGCAAGTGGCCTAAAAACCATGTGTGCTATGCTCTGGCAAAAAGTTTGCTGGAATTTTGCCCGTGTCCGGAGCCTTTGCCTGAAACTGAGATTAAGGGTAGTAGACTGCTTACTCTGGTGGAGTTAATTTCAAGACAGATTGATATTCAAACTGTTACATGGCTACTGTTTGTGACTTTTAGTCAGCTTTATAGTGAAAGACAGGAGACAAAGGCAGAGAAAACAAATGTAAAAGGATTGCAGTCTGGAGTGGAAAAGCATGTGGTCGTTCAAGAAACTAACATTAAACAAAAGCCAAGAAGTTGGAATCAGGACTGTAAAAAAGAGGCCTTCACAGTGACTCAGGAATCAGCAAGATCCACCCTTTACCAATTAAAGGGTGCAAAGGCAAAAGATCTTGTCCTGTGAGGAGTACTCCAGAACTCCCTATTGGGCCAAAGAGTGAAGTGTTTGCTGGAGTTCAGTTTCCTACAGTTCAGCAATCCAGGCACTCAGAAGCTGCTGCAACCATGGCACAAAGGAATCAGATTCCTGCTCAAGCCAGTGGCAGATCTTGGAGATGTGACTGTGGTCTCGGCTTCACAAGCTTGCAGAACCCAAGAATTGTGGGTTTATGGAGGCTTCCACCCAGGTTTCAGAAGAAGGCCTTGGAGGCCAAGCAGTGTGCCCCTGAGAGGGCAATGTGTGAAATTGTAAAGGAGAAGCCTAAGGTCCAGTGTAGAGCCCGAAAATTTGGAGAAGCCAGGAGCATGGATTGTCAGCTGAGAAACGCAGCAGGCTGTGAGTGGATCCAGCCCAAAGGAGAGAGGACCAAGGTTGCAGTCAGCAGCAATGCCACAGCAGTGGGACCATCCAAGCCCCTTGGAGTTCATGCCAGAATTTACCCCAGTTGCTGGACATAGAGCTACAGGATTTAACACTTGCCCTGACGGATTTAGGAATTGTTCTGGTCCTATTGCCTTTTATTATCTTATTCATCCCTTTTGGAATGGAAATGTTTACCCTGTGCCATTTTATGTTGGAAGTGCTTAACTCTTTGGTTTGAACAGGAGCTCACAGCTAAAAATTTGTCTTAACATTTCAGAGGAGACTATGGACTTGAAGTTTCTTTAGTGTTGCTTAAACTGTTGAGACTTACGTGACTCTTGGAGAAGGACTAACTGCATTTTGCAGGGGAAGAAGGACATGAGTCTTTTGGGGGCCAGGTTTGGAATGTTGTGGTTAGGATTTGGAGTGTCCCCCAAAAGTCTCATGTATTTTAATGGAACCATGTGATGTTGGTGGACTGGGATCTGGTCTAGAGGGATGGATTATAGTTAAGTTAGGATTAATGGTGTGTAGTGGTCACACCTGGATAAAGGAGGGACTGGTTACTGGGCGGAGACCTGAAAGAATACACAAGCTGGAGGATGGGGCCTAGTCTCAACTAGCCTCAGCTTGTCTTCCTGTTTGTCCAGGGAAGCTGCCTTCACCTCTCTCTCTGCCATGTACTTTGATTGTTGCTGGCCACCCCTTAATGGATTGTGACTGAGCCTGTGAGCTAAAATAAAGTTTCCCTTTCCTAAGTCTGTGGCTGTTCGGTATTGAAGCACAGCAATGAAAAAGTAACTAAGACACTCCTATTCTGAGATTAAGCTTCTCTGAGCCTTCTACAATCTGTAGCATTACATTTCCTTGTTGATGTTGAATTATTTCATGGTTAACTGTCTGGTTCAATATTATGTTCCTGTTCCCTAAATCCTAAATTGTTTCATCATTTTGTGCTGTTCTTTTTCTTAGACTTTCCATGGAGGTTTTCATCACTTGATGCTCTTTTTTCATGTCTTCATATTTTTGGAATTCTTTAGTGAACCTGTCATTCTTTTTCTATATTGACTTCCGTAGTTGTCTTAGTCTTGCTTTTGTTTCTTCTTTAAGTACTTTGGTTAAATCTTTTTTGAATTCAAGTATATTGCGTAAATTGTCTAAATCTGTCTTGTATTCTTTAAACATTTTGTGTGATTTAATGTCTGAGTCTATCTTTAATTCTTTCAGTAGGGTAACTATTTTTATTTTGAAGTTAAGAAATTTTGGATCTTCCTTCGGTTCTGAGTTTCCCTTGGTGAGCTGGGAGGGTGGGGGGTTCTGCAGCATCATGCCCCCATGTTCTCTCATCTTGCTGTTGAGATGTTGCTTTGTTGTGCTATGGTTACTCTTCGAGCAAATTCTTATTTTTTGACTGTGGAGTGTTGCTCTATGGCTGTGTAATATGCTGTGTGTGTCACTGAGGTGGGGTTCCTTGTTACAGAATAACTAGTTCATTTTTTTCCCACTTGATAGTTGCTACTAGGTCTGTTTTTGAGAGGTTTTTCTGCTGTTGAAGATGCCAGTCTTGGCACCTTCTTGCCTTGTCATATTGTGCTGGGAGTGGATGTTTCTGTGTGCCTCCAGTGATGGGTGGTGATCAGCCCACCTGTGTAAGCTCTGAGGTGCAGGCAGGGTTCTGGGGTGCAGCTACTTGGGTGCCTCTGGCATGCAGCAGAGAGGAGTGCTGAGAAGGCCCCATTGCGCTGGCTCTGAGGTATAGGGGAGGGTGTAGACCTGGCTAACTAGATGTGCGTGGGTGATGGGTGTATGGTAGGCCCAGTTGCATGGGCTCCAAAGTGCAGGTGGGGGGAGTGGGTGCGGCTACCTGGGTGCCTCTGGCACACTGACAATGGGTGCCTAGTGGACCCAGTTACATGGGCTCTGAGGTGCATGCAGCAGTCTGTTCACAGCTATGTGGATGCCTCTTGCCCACAGCATCCATGTGTGCCCAGTGGGCTCAGCTGCATGGGCTCTGAGGTGTAGGCAGGGATCTAGACCTGGCTATCTGGGTGCCTCTGGTGTGCAGCAGCGACGATCGCCAAGTAGGCCCAGTCGTGAGCTCCAAGGTATAGGCAGATATTGTTATGCCTCCAGAGCAGCAGCAAGGGATGGAGGTTAGTTGGGCCCAGCTGCGGGGACTCTGAGGCATAGGTGGAGAGACTGCTGGCAGTTACTTGGGTGCCTCCCCCACACAACAGGTTCTGGGTGCGAGAAGGCCCAGTCCCGCAGGCTCCCAGGGACAGGTAGTGGGGTGCCGGCGACTGCCTGGATGATGCTTCCAGCCCTCAACAAGAATGAGGTGGAAGAAGGCCCAGACCCACCAGCTCCCAGGTACAAGCAGAGGAGTGCTGGTGATTACCTGGGTGCCTTTGGTGCACAATAGAGACAGAGTGTGAGAAGGCCCAGTCCTGCGGGCTCCTAGATGCAGGCAGCAGTGGGGTGCTGGTGACTACCTGGATGTCTCCCCACTGTCACGTTTACTGCCATACTATTCACAATAGGTAAGAAATAGAATCAACCTATGTGTCACTAATAGGCAAACAAGAGTAATACACATGGCACATACATAATACATAGCCATATATATAATTTGTACATATAAAATGAGGGCTTTTTTTTTTTTGCAGTGTAGGGGATGGAATCCAGGGCCTTCATGACGAGCTACATCCACTTCCCATTATCTCTCTTTATTTTGAGACAGAATCTCACTATGTTGCTAAGTTGTCAAAGCTAGGTTTTGTGATCCTCCTGCTCAGCCTTCAGAATGCTGGGATTATAGGCCTGTGACACCTGTCTGGCTTATAATGGAGTATTTTCTCCATTAATATGTATATATGAAATACATAATATTTACAATGAACTTGAGCATTTTGTGCACATATGTACCATTTCTAAATTACAATCCTGTCTCTTCCCCTTCTTTTTATCCTCCCATAACCTCCCCCTGACTCCCACTATCACCCTCATTTACTTCTATGAAATGACTGGGTTTCTCATATTAGAGGAACCATTTGATATTTAGCCTTCTGCATCTGACTCACTTCACTGAACATGATGGTCTCAAGTTGTCTCCATTTACCTACAAAAGTCCCAAAACTTTCTTTATAGAAGTCTTTATACATATACCATAATTTCTGTATACATTGTTCTTGATGGGTATTTTGGTGTCTTCCACATTTTAGCTAATATTAGTTGTGCTGCTATAAATGTGCATATACACATATCTATTTTATATGATGCTTTTAACTCTTCTGGAAAGATTTCCAAGAGGTATTGCTGGATCAAAGGGAAATTTATTTTCAGTCTTTTGAGGAACTTCCATACTGCCCTCCATAATGACTGTACCACTTTAAAAGCCCACCAGCAGTCTAAGAGGGTTCCTTTTCCCCACAGCCTTGCCAGCATTGACTGCTGTTCAATTCCTTGATATACACCATTCTCTCTGGGGTTAGATGGTATCTTAGTCATGTTTTGATTTGCATTTCTCGAATGGCTAAGGATGTTGACCATCTTTTTATGTATTTACTGCCCATTTAAACTTCTTCATTCAAGAACTGCCTATTCATTTCAGTTGCCCATTTTTTAATTGGGTCTTTGAATTTGAAGGTCTGTTTTTCTTTGGTTCCTTGTAAATTTTAGCTATTAGCCTCTTACTGGAATTATAAGTGGTGAAAGTTGTTTGCCCATTCTGTCAGTTCTCTCTTCACTTTGTTGATAATTTCCTTTGCTGTGCAGAAATTCCTATAATGGATTATTTCTCAGCCATAAAAAAGAATAAATTTGCATCATTTACAGCAGCAAAGATGGAACTAGAAGATATTTTGTTAAGTGAAATAAGCCAGACACAGACTTAATAAGACACAAACTAAACATGTTCTCACTTCCACATGGAAACTCTAACATTGATCTCAGAGGAGCACAGAATCATGGGTGACAAGCTGGGAATGGCAGTACCTGCATGTAAGCTCAGCGACTTGAGAGACCCAGGTAAGATGACTGCAGGTTCAAGTCCCACTCGAAGCTCAAGGGCAACTGAGTGAGACACATTCTCAATACATGAATGAATGAATGAATGAATGAATGAATGAGCGGGCCAGAGATGTAGCTCAGTGGTCGAGTGCGACTGGAGTTTAATCTCCAGGACCATCAGGGAAAAAAAAAATCATGGTTATCAGAGTCTGGGAAGAATAAGGGGGACAGGGCAATAGAGGAAAATGGTTAACAGGTAGAAAAGTATGGTTGGGTAGGGAGAAAATGGTCTAATGCTCCACAGACAGCTAGTAGAGAGAAATTTAAATATCTCATACAGAAATAATAAATGTCTGAGGTGACAGATATGCCAATTATCCTAAGCTGGTCACTATGTGTATATATGTATTGAAATATCTTACCTCATAAATACATCCAATTACCACACATCAATGAAAAAATAGAAAATGAAATGTTAAGAAGGATCAAAGAATGAAGCATGGCATTATTTCACTGTAAAATTAAGACAAAAATTTTATACTTTTCTAGCTGGGCATGGTGCCTCATGCTTGTAATCCCAGAACTCAGGAGGCTGAGGCTGGCCCTGAGGGGCTACATAGTGAATTCAGGACCAGCCGAAACAAGAGAGGCTTTGTCTCAAAAAAAGAAAAATCTACTAACTATCTACCTATCCATACATCCATCTATGTTCCTGTAGTTCCTTAAGTATTTCTATCATGTTGAGGTTATTTTTATATTTAAAAAATAAAAGTTATTTAAAATAATATGGATTTAGTCAACAATGGAAAAAAAAAACATAAAATGGAGACACATTAAAAATGTGTACCCAGGGCATAGCAGGTGATCCTGGCAATGTTGTCATCTGCACTCTAAATACAGGAAGACTGCAGCCCTGTTTCCAAGCTTCTTCCGCTAGTCAATTTTCTTATCACTACTCAAGGCCATTTTTAGACACTTTTTTACTTCTACTGCCTGTCCCCAAATGCATATACAAACAAAATACTGATACTTCCCTATTTTATTGTGATTTTCTACCATTTAAACCAAGTTTTCAAAATGAACTATGGTGGGTTTTATCTGGTAGATGTCTTAGTTACTTCTTCATTGCTGTGACTCAATACCCGACACCCACAAATTTAGGAAAGGTTTATTTTAGCTCACAGTTTCAGATGGGCACAATCCATTCAGGGGCGTCCAGCAGCAATCAAAGCACAGGACAGAGGCAGAGGTGGAGGCAGCTTACACGGACAAAAAGGAAGGCAAGCTGAGGCTAGTTGAGACTAGGCCCCATCCTCCAGGAAGGCAGGTGCAGCTTGTGTATCCTTTTAGATCTCCGCCCAGTAACCAGTCCCTCCTGCATCCAGGTGTGGCCACTACACACCGTTAATCCTAACTTAACTGCAATCCACCCCTCTAGACCAGATCCCAGTCCACCAACATCACATGGTTCCATTAAAATACATGAGACTTTTGGGGGACACTACAGATCCTAACCACAACAGTAGATTGTAAAAAGCACGAGAGTGAAGTCAAAAGACTTAGAGACCTAAATGCTAGGTCTATCTCTACCATGAAAGAGACAAATCACCAGGCTTTGTAGAACTTCATCTTTCTTGTTTGGAGAAAGAGGGAATTATAAAATCATGTCTGTTTCTTTTTCTCACATAAGAGTAAAAACTGGAAACTCAAAAGGCTGCAGAGTTTGTTGATGATCCCCTATTGCTTGTATTATCTCTTCCTCTGGATTCAGAAATACAGATCTCTCCTTTCAGAAGCCTCCCATCACTGTTCTGCAAGCCATGTAAATATTTTTGCATCCTGGCAGTGCTCCTCCTCTTTCCATTCTCCATATTTTCCCTAGGTGATGTGACCCAACCTGTGGCTTCTACCACTGTCTCCACAGGTCACTGCCTCTCTGCATATCCACACTGCCCATTTATTCATACAGGCTGTCCAAGTGCTTCAGACTTGCTACAAATTTAAATGATTTGCCATTGCCTGACATTCATTCTTTCTTCTGAATCCTTTCAGACAAACCTGACAGTCATCCTAAACTCTTCCTCTCCTCACTCCCCAAATCAATCACCAACCTGTGCTGATTCTCATCTTCAAAAATTTTCCAGAATTACTTTCATGGGTTGAAAGTTTCTGCCCCCTCCCGCCCCCAAAATCTTATGCCAAAGCCCTAACACCCCAGGTGACTGTATTGGGAGATGTCACCTCAAAGGTGGTTGTTGAGGGCTCAATAAGGTCATAAAGCTGGCCAAACTGTTAAGATTAGTGCCCTTGTTAAGAAACTGGAGAGCGCTTTCATTTTCTCCATAGTCATGTACTCAGGAGTGTTCATGTGAAGGCACAGCAAGAAGTAGACATATATAACCCAGGATGAAAGCTGTACCTAATGTTGAAAGCAACCTAACCTTGGACTAGGATTCTAGATCTATGAGAAAATAAATTTCTGTTGTTTAAGCCAGCAATGCCAAATTTTTGGCAATAAGTATCAATTTCCTGGAAGGCTATTTTTCCACAGACTTGAGTGGGCACTAACATCACTGCTCTAGTCCCAACTCAGATGATTAAGCATTAGATTCTCATAAGGAGCTCTCGACCTAGCGCCTCACAAATGCAGTTCACAGGAGAGTTCACACTCCTATGAGAATCTCCTAGGAGTGTCCAAGAATCTCACGGCATGGATGATCTACAGGAGGCAAAACTCACGAAGTAATGTGAGGGATAAAGAATATGAAAATAGACAGACAGACAGATGCAGATAATTTCACACATTGGTCTACTGCTTAACTGTGCAGCCTAAGGGCTGGGGGCCTCTGGTTATCTACATCTACAGCATTTGGACTTTTCTTCGACCTGCTGTCATCATCCCAAGGCAACTCATCAAAATCTCTTCCCTCTAGCCTGGCCATTCATTTCCCCAGAAGTCTAGCACTGTGAGTGAGTGAGTCAGACCGGGTGGGGGGCAGGTAAAATGCTTGCTTTGCTACTGACTGTAAACGAGCAAGTTATTTAACCTCTATGTATGTACCACTGCTATTCTGTTTGCCTCATAACCACCCTGCAAATTGACACTGATAATTGTAGGGTGGTTTCAACAAGTTAATACATGTAAAGTGCTTACAATAGCAGTTGTCACATTATAATCATTCAATAAAAGTTTGCTATTACTGTTTATATTATCAGAATAAGCTACCTAAACCACAAAGCTGCCCATGTTATTTTCACATTTTAAAACACCCCCCTAGCCAAGAGGGTCCCTACCATCAAACTTCCCAGAACGGCTTGTGAATCTCCAAGCCCCACCTTGGGAACTCATGGAGGTTCACTTCCACTTTGGGCTCACTCACATCGCTAACCTCCAGCAACACTACAGCCTGTGTGCTACCCCACAGTTTCTGATTCTCAGGCTTGCTCTCTTCTGTCCTCTGCTGGCAATGTCCTTGCTGTCTGCATCACCTGGTCAGCTCTTACTCATTCTTCTAGGTTCTACTTGAATGTTTCTTTCACAGGAGGTCTTTATGAACTCTCATCTTTGCTCATTTATACAGTATGCAAGTCTTTATCATAACACTTAGTCATTATAATACTGCAATGATCTGTTCGTATGTCTCTCAACAGAAAACTCAAGATCAAAGACTATTTCTTATTTTTAGTAGTAGAGTATTTAGTGAGCTGCCATCCAGTAAACATCAGTAAATGTTTGACAAACTCAAAAGAATTGAGTTCTGGAATTGAGACCATCTTTTCTATGCCCACCATTACTTAGATCAAGTCTATTTCCCATTTGAAGTAATGTGAAGATTTCCCGACTCTAATCTCTTATAAAAATCATTCTTTAAGCAGCTGGTAAGAATTGTCTTCCAAAAGTACAAATATGCTGTCTCACATATCCTAGACTCAAAACCTCCTTGTGCCTTCTCACTGGATAAGAAGGTCCAATTATCACAAGGCATATAGGTCCTTTAATCTTCTGACTCATTTCTCTGTATGTACCTAAAGACTTCCTACAACAAACTTATTTTACTATTACCAGAAAAAGTTCCTCACTTTCACATCTCTCTGCCTTTGCATATGAAATTCCCTCTGCCCTTATCTCTTGACCTTGGAGAGTTCTCATTCATCCCACATGAGCCATTTCCTACCCCACTGGCTTATCAAGCCTTTCTAGGGCATCCACTGGGAGAATCAGCTGCTTGCTCCTTTCTGTGCCCACAGCACACTGTTCATTGAGATAGCTTAATACTTACAAAAAGTTACGATTATGTTGTCTGTCTTACCTATTTGAATTCAAGGGCAAGGATTCAATCTCTCTTACCTTTGTAAATCCTCAGACCTAGAATAGCATCCAAGATAAAGTAAGCACTTAATACATAGTGTCTATATAAACAGATTTACAGGTTGTCAAGGAAAAATAAGAAGACTCTATGGCTTACTGTGTGTCACAATATCATACAGAGAATACATATGAATGGAATCACATTAGCTTGCTACTTGTCAAACTGAAGGCCAAGACCATTCACATAAGAGCTAGACTAACAGAAAAATATCAGAGGGCACAGTTTTTGTTTCAGTTACGTACCTGTGTATGTGTACTGGGTTGAAATGTAAAATGCTATTCCCACTGTGTAGTGCAGTTTAAAAAAAAAAGCTTGGGAAACAGTGCAGTCATTGATTAGATTAGCATAATTTATTTTTGCAATGATTTGAACTATAACATAATGCCTGCCATATATAGTTTGGAGAAAATTAAATGGGATGTGCATTTGTTAGACAGACTGGGTTCACATAATAGCTTGTTGAGATACCTTACAAAACACTTAAACATACCCAGAAATTTTACTTTCCTTATTGAAATCATCCTGAGAGAAGTAACAGCATCCTTCTTAGGATGTGTTTTAAGAAATATATGAAAGAATGTACATGAAGCCCTTAGTATAGTTTTTGGTACTTAGTATTTACTCAATGAATCTTAGCAATGATCCTAACAACAACATGGTGCCTGGCACATAAGCAGATTAAAAAATGGCAGTTGCTTCCTTTGATCAAATATGCTTACATTGACTTCTACAACTAAGTTGGGGTTGGACATCATTGCTCGCATTTTTCAAAGACAGGTTAAAAATTTTAAATATAACTAATTTTTAAGGAAAGGAAAGAATACTTGTTTATTAAGTCATGTTAATCCAGTGCAATAGCAGAATGACTCAATTGGGAAGGAAAGGCTTTTATTTCTGACACAAAAAGTTAAAAAAGCTTTCCTCAAATAAATTTTTTACATTTTGATTCAGTTTTTATCTGTAAAATTTTAAACAAACCACTCTGTCATGTGTGGCACATTCCTTTAATTCTAGCTATTCAGGATGGAAAGACAGGAAGATCACTGAGTTTGAGGCCAGTATGTGCAACACAGCCTGGCCTCAACGCACCCAGCCCACAATTTCAGTTTTTCTATTAAAAAGTCTTATTACAGTATCACGAACTCAAAACATAGCAAATGTTCAAAAATAAATATGCTCTATTTTTTCCATTTTATTGATATGTATAGATGCAATACATGTTTACATTGATTATTTTGTGCATATACATATTGTGACAAAACTACAAATCCTTCCCATCTCCCTTTTTGACCTCCTATCCTCACCCCCTCCTCACTAGTTCCCATTCTTTGAAATGATTGTGATCTGGGTTTCTCATTTTAGAGAAACTATTTGATTAAATTAACCTTCTGTTTTTGACTCACTTCACTGAGCATGACGGCCTCAAGCTGCATTCATTTACCTACAAAAGCCTCAATACTATCTGTATAGATAAATGGTATTCCATCACATACAAATACCACAATTTGTGTACCCACTGGTCTGTTGATGGGTATTTTGGTGCCTCCCACATTTTAGCTATTGTTAGTTGTGCTGCTGTGAACATAGGTATACATGTATCTCTGTTATATGATGTTTTTTTAACTCTTTTGGGAAAATTCCCAGAAGAGGTATTGCTTATTGAATGGAATATTTATTTCCAATCTTTTAAGAAACTTTCATACTGCTTTCCACAGTGGTTGTACCAGTTTACATTCTCACCAGCAGTGTAATAGGGTTCCTTTCCCCCCCACACAGCCTTGCCAGAACTAATTGCTGTTTGAGTTCTTGATATACGCCATCATCTCCGGGGTTAGATGGTATCTTAGTGATGGTTTGATTTGTATCTCTGTAATGGCTAAGGATGTTGAACATCTTTTCATGTATTAATTGGCCATCTGAAAGAATGAATCTAGACACACACCTGTCACCATGCATCAAAATTAAATCAAACTGGATCAAAGACTCAGACATTAAAACTGAAACACTGAACCTTATGGAAGATAAATTAGGCAAAAATATAAAAGATATAGGTGTAGGCAAGAACTTAACAACACACCAAAAGCAAAAGAAATAGCCCCCAGAATTTACAAATGGGACTATGTCAAATTAAAAAGTTTCAGTATGGTAAAGGAAGTTATCAACAGTGTAAAGAGAAAAACGACAGAATGGGGAAAAATATCCACCACCTATAGCCCAGATTGGAGGCTCATAGGTAGAATATACAAGGAACTGAAGAAAAATAAACCCCTCAAAATCAAAGATCCAATTGAAAAGTTATGCTTTATTAATCAGCAAATACCTGCCTGGTTCTAACCTCCAAACTAGCTCTTCTTTTATTCCTAAACAAATTTGATATTGACTTAAAGAATGGTAGGTGGCAATATGAGAAAAGAACAGGTATGTTAGTAATCTTGTTAAAACCTTAAGACACCAGAGATTGTTTAAAATCATTTTGTGCTTCTGCCTGGTCATTAGCTTTTGTTTTATTTAGCAATTTGTCCACGATTCATGTTAATTCCATGACAGAAATTAACAAACTATGATATCAGTTTATTGATTTATAGTGGTAGATATTAATCAGCCACAAACATCTGCTGAACATCCTTACACTCTTGGAAATTGGTTATTAATAGCAGGATAATAAGTATCAATACTTTGCAGTAGGCATTTTCTCCTAATAGGATGGCCTCAGCAGATAATGCTTAGCACCCTATCTTGCAGAAAATTGACATTTAATAACTGTTAGCTGAATATCATCAGACACTGGAATGGCACACAAAAATACAAGAAAGAGAACAAAGATGGATCTGTTGGAAAATTGTTTTTCTTTCTTTCTTTTCTGGTGCTAGAGACGGAACCCAGGGCCTTGCACTGGGCTACAGCCCCAGCTCATTATTTTGATTTTTGATACTGAAACAGTCTCATTAAATTGCAGATACTGGGCTCAAATTTGCCAGTCCTCCTGTCTCAGCATCCCAGAGTTGCTGGGATTACAGGTCTATGCCCCTGGACCAGGCTTTGGAGAGTTTTTACATTTTGCCCTGCAGGCTACCTGTATCCACTGCTCATATTTTTCCATGTAGCTAATGCCAATTCTTTTCCAGAACTGAAGTACCTTTTCCTTGGAGGTCACCTGGTATAAAAAATGAATCAGACAATATAATCTTACAGCAGTATGTCTACTTGTTAACATAAATAAATACAGCTGAAGAAGGGGTTGGGGATGTAGCTCAGTGGTAGAGGGTTTGCCTAGAATTCACAAGGTCCTAGCATTTTTGATTTCCAAACATTAAAAAATAAAAATAAATTGCACCATTATTTTTTAAAACAAAACAAGACATTTGGTCCAGAAATTGCATATTATAATCTAGATGACTTAGAGCAATGGATAAATGATGGATCCTGAACACATCATTAACAGCACTTTTCTCAGCTTCATTTTCAACAATAGCTGAACAAGTAAGATTTTGCCAAACAAACATCCAGATGAGGATATAGCCAGGGCTAACTCATGCCTGCTGTTGGTTTTTGTAAATAAAGTTTTATTAGAATGCAGCCATTTGCACTCACTTTCATATCTGTGGCTGTTTCACTGCTACAACTGCAGCTGGAGAACAGGCCATATGGCTCATGAAGATAAAAATATGTCTCATCTGATCCTTAAGAGAAAGTATAGTAATTCCTGGAGGGGACATATATTCTATTAATAAACTGCTGATTAAGAGTTGCACTGCATGTATTAGAAGTTAGACAAGCAGATGACAGGCCTGATCATAGATAACAGAAATGGAGGTTCTTAATCAGGACTGACGCTTTGACAGAAGGCCATCTTAATTCAACGGGGAGGGAGACACCTACAGGCAAATTCAGAATTTTCTGCAGAAAGTAGTTCTGGGTCCACATGATATGTGACTGAATGCGCAGTTATGCATTTGCTCTGTCAGTCACGCTTCTGTAGACCAGTTCCCTGCATTCTTCAGCAAGTCCCAAGAGCTTCTGGAGAACTGGGGAGCTGGGAGTAAAAGTATGCCTGAGTGTTTTATGAAAGTGCAACACAATTACTATATTGTACTAGAAAAGGCAAACTGAATTCACCTGAAAATGGGGGTGAGTGAGGCCAAATGGACATCAAAACTGTAGTCAACACTGCACAGGAAGCAAAGCAAGATGTAAGAGAAGTGAGATGGTTCAACAGTAAAGAAACTTTCATGTGGTATGTTTCAGTGCGTTAGGAACTGGACATGTAACCAAGATATACAAATTGCAGAAAATCAAAGCCTCTATGCTTTATAGGAATTGATATACCTTGTATCAAATTTCATACTCAAACTTTTAAAATTCCATCAAAATAATGTTTTTATATCACACCAATACATCAAAATCAATTTTATGCCATCATTTAGGTGGTTTAAAAACCCACTACAATCAGAAGTGATGAATTTCTCAGGACAACAGTGGGTAGCTACTGAAATCAGTGTGTATATCTGCCCTCTGACATGACACTGCCAAGGACAGGCATCTAATAAATGTTCTTGTTGAATTTGATAATTCCCTTTCCTTACATCCCATATCCAGCCCACAGGTACATCATATCAGCATTGTCTCCCAAACATATCCTGGGTTTCTGCTAAGCTTTCCCCACCACTTCCACCACACTTCATCTCTCATGGGAACATCTATGATGCTCAGTCTTCCTGACTGTTCCCCATGGAATCCACACTGATTTCTCTGAGCACAAATCTAATCAAGCCCCTACCATGATTTAACCCTTTAAAAATGTATTTTAGCAACTGGATAAAACACATTTTATGTACTTCTAATGAACACAAGAATCTCTGACAATGTGTATGAATCACTAGAGAAAACACACTGAACTCTTTCATGAATAAAAAGGAGACCATTGCTGAAACTTTAAATAAATTATAAAGAAAAGTATAAGTATACAGCTAATTCTGCAGGCACTTCAATGTAAATATCTTTTCACATCATAAACATCAACATCTACAGGGTTGAGACTGCTGGCTATCTCATTCCCATCTGAATACAAATAAGCAAACACGCTCTATTCAATCACAGCCTAAGAGAAAAAACTGGCCTGCATCATCTCCGACCCTCTGCCCGTTTCTACTTTTTTCAGCTAAAAATTTTCCCCCACTATTTTCATTAATATACAAATGTAATACATATTTACAATGAATTTGGGTGTTTCATACACATATGTATCATATCGACTTTACAATCCCTTCCCATTTTTGACCCTCCCATCCCCTCCCTATTCCTTCCCCTGGCTCCGGCTATCACTTCACGTGCTTCCAAAGAATGTCTGTGTTCTGGGTTTTCCGAGTTAGAGAAACCATACATTGTTTAACATATTAATCTTCCACACCTAAGTCATTTCACTTAAGTCACCACTCTACCTCAGTTTCCTGTTCCTCTAATGGGTTCTCAGTTGTTAAATCTTGATGCCTCTTCTCTGAATCCAACCAATCCCTTTATTGGGATATTTACCAAAAGTTTTTTTTCCTATATTTTTCTGTATCTTTGTTGCTATTCTTAAACCTGGCCTTACCCACCAGTTCACATTAGAAAATAACTACAAGCATGTACTTCAAAAGACTAGTAAATTTAGGAAAGAAGAAAAAAAAAAGTTAAATTTCAAATGCCTTAGCTGAATACTGGAAGGTACATACTTGTACAGTCACGTGGTTATCTTTACACCAATCAGTTTTCTTAGGATAAATTTTCATCAGTGACATACTAACTGAATTGCTACAATAAAACAAAGGTAAAACTATATCACATTGCTACATTAAATGAACTTAAATCTATACCACATAAATATACTTAAAGTGACATAAATGAAGACAAACTTAGTTATTTCAGAATTTTTTAACTTTCATAATTTATTTACTCATATTTCACTGATTACTAACATACTTTTTTCTCAGCTCATTCTCCTCTAGCTGTTGTCGCTTTTCCTATGGGGTCACTGGTGTTGCTGGCCTCCCTTTCGCTAAGTTTCCTTTAAGTGTTCTCTGCAATACTGGTTCAGTGGCTGCAAATTCCTTTAAGCTTTCTCTGTCATGGAAAGTTTTTAAGTTCTCCCTTTAAATTAAAAGATAATTTTCAGCAAAAAGTTTTAAGACAGTTGTCTGTTTTGTCCTGATCCACTTTTAGTTCTCTCAAATCTGTTCTCAGAAATTCTCCACTGAACTGCTTTTGTGAAGGCTATCAGTGACGTCTATGCTCCCAAGTCCAGGGGATACCGCCTGTTCTCAACTTACCTAGTCTCACGGAAGCATTTTACATAGCCAACGTTTTCCCCCTTGAAATATCCTCAATTTTCCAGATACCTAATTCTGTTATTTTTCTTATTTCCCTGGCCAGTTCTTTTACAAACTTCTCTTTCTTTATCTGACTGACACGTCAGAGCATTAACAAGACCTTACCTAGCTCCTTTTCCTTTACCACAATGCCTCTCGGTGAGAATATAACATCTGTACCTTGTTAAAACAGGTTTCCTTTTGTGTCCCATTTGGGATTATTTCTTCATAAAAAACAATAAGCCAAATCAATATTGGTGTTAAGAAGTTTTCATACTTTTAAAGTCTTAACAACATATTATATAACAAGGGACTTCCCACCTCACAATACAATGACACTTTTAGCTAGGCCATGAGTATTGAGAATAACTACAATTCTCAGCCTCCTGGCAATGAAATATAGCTAAGTCATTAAATCCTGGCCAGTGACACACAAGTGACCATATCGTGTGTAAGTTACATAAAGGACGTATTTATTCAAAAGCAGCACAGGATGTGTGTGGTATTGTCTCCCTCCCACACTTTTCCTCTATCCTAAAACATGGCATGTAAATGCCACCATCTTCAACCATGAGTTGGAAGTCCCAGATGCCCAGCAACAAGATAGGTTTGGTTCCCTGACACCTTGGGATGGGATAACTAGTCTTGAATGACTCAGTCTTCTGTGGTCAAAGAAAGAAACTTCCTGTTTCTTAACTCAGTATAATTTAGGGCTTTTGGCCACCCAGTACTGAGTCTATTTCTAAATAACTAATCATAGTAATATATCACTTCCACATTCCACTGTGATATTTTTTCATCTGTATATCACATAAGCTGAACAACTTTAAAGCAGACATACTATTCTAATTTGATATATAGTGTAACTAATGTTCAGAAAGAAGCATTTGAACAAAGTCAGGTAGCTCCAAAGATAGAATGACTTCCTAGAATTTAGTCTTCAACTAGCATCTTCTGTTTTGTAGTACTGGGATGAAACTCGGTGTTGGGTATGCCAGGCAAGCACTTTAACAATGAGCTACATCTGAACCCTCTTTGTTTTACTTTGAGACAAGGTCTCACTAAGTTGTCCAAGCTGGCTCAAATTTGTGATCCTCCTGTCTCAGCTTCCTGAGTAGATGGTGATCATGAATGTAGTTAATACCACAATTCTAGCATTTCTATTAAATATATTGTTTCATACATCATCCATTTTGCTGATACTGGTTCCACTGCCTGTTACTCCTAGATTCCCTAATTTTCCCCCTTTTAATTCACTCACTGAACCAGGATGAACAGTGTCTTTTCTTTGTATTCATGTTGTACTTCAAGCAATGGTTTTAGCTTAGTCATTAAAAGCACTCATTTTGAAGACTGGACCCGAGTCAATAGATGTGGTCTTAAAATCTGTTCTATCATTTATAGTTCGATAGGTTTTAGGGAAAGTTAATTTTTCTAAATCCCAGTTTCCTCATTTATAAGATGGAAAAAGTTATCTCAGTGTTATGAAGATTGAGGCCAGGAGAAATTCTGCATTTGTCTGGTAATATTGTATGATGTCACGGTTTAATAAAAAAACAAAATTCTCAGGGCTGGAGGAATGGCTCAGCAGTTAAACTGCTTCCAAGCACTAAGTCAAGCGCTAAGTACCAGAGTTCGATTCCCCAGCAGCACATAAGCTGAGTGTGCAGGTGCACACCTATAATCACAGCACAGGAGGACTGCCCTGAGCCCAAGGGCAGCTTGGGCTCCATCGTGAGTTCAGGACCAGTCTGGGCTGCAGAGCAAGATCCTGACTCAAAAAAAAAAATCACCACCCAAGTTTTAATTTTACATTAGAAATACTCAGTTTTCAAAAACTTTTTTTATCTACACGAGGCTAATGAGGATCTTAAAATTCACATTCTCTTCTTAGGTAACTTAAGGTTTATGTTTACCAAGATGTTCTCTGGGGGGTGCAGATATATCTTTTTCCTCTACTGTGGTTCTCTACGGTATTAAATACAAAGGTATGATATTCACATAGTACAGAACAGCCATGAAAATTAACTACTTATTCTTGTAGGGCTATTACGATATCAGTTCTTACGTTATTCTATCATTATCAACAACAACAAGTTAAGATCCCCTTTAATCTTAAAAAAAGTCTGGAAAAGTACTAAGAAATATTTCTGAGGAATAAACTGATACTGAGGGAGCTATTAAGTACCTAGTGTAACACTTCTAGAACCTCAGCAATGTCTAATCACTTGAAAAGCTGAAAGTGAGAGAATATAAGGCTATTCTCCAAGACATGAAAAATAATCAGTGGAGAAAGTATTTGTGAGCAAACAAAAACCTTATGAAAATTACTTTCTAGTCACTTGTTCATTGCTAAGAAACAATATCCAACACCCAAAACTTAAAAGAAAAATGCTCAGATATCTCAGTCCATTTGTGGTTGACCGGCAATGGCAACATGGCAGAAACCCCTGGCACAGAAGTTACTAAAGGCATCACAAGAGGAAGGCTCAGGACCAAGGAGAAGCTGGGACAAGAATACATCCTTTCAGGCCAAACCCTAATCTCTTCACCAACCTCATACTCTTTTGCCCCAACTCTGCAGTCACTTCTTTCTGTCAAGACTGTAAACTTTTTACATTTTTTCCCTCTGCTATTTTTTGGTTCTCAGTGTACAGCTGGCTAAAAGCTGCAAGCGGTAATCATGTGACCACCTGAACACTGGGCTGCCCTGAAATTTCCTCTGCTGGACTTTCTATTTCCCTTAATCTCAGTTTCAGGAAAAAAGTCTTGGATCCGGGGTAAAGTGCTGCCGCTTTTAGCCAGAGCATAGCACACCTAGATTCTAGACCAATTGCCAATAAAGTCCACCTTCCTATCTGAAATCTCCTAGGGTTGGCCTTTGAAGTCTGCACTTCTACTGGTATTATGGTCTTCTAAACTGGAAAAAGAATTTTCCATAGAGCAGAACTGACAGGATTCTAAGGCATCTACAAGCAGCATCTTTAAACTTTTCTAAACCCCTCCCACAAACCAGTTCTAAAAGCTTAAAAACCACATGATCAGGCAGTCATAGCAACAACCCCACTTCTCTGGTACCAATATTTATCTTTTAGTCCTATTTTTTTCTTTGCTGAGGCACAGTTATGAATTAGGGGGTTACTGATGGCAACAGATATCCAAGAGCAAGTATCAATGCAGAGGCAGATACTCTGTACACAGTATGGCAGGCCTATAGGCTACAAATCACACGTAAGAATATATTCTGCATCTCCTTTAGATTTCAGAAAAAGTCTCTCTAGTTTCCAATTTTTTGAGTCCTCTCTTCCACAAAATTTAAAAGAACTGAGGACAGTGGCTAGATGTTTATTAGTTTAGTATGAATAAATAAGAAGGTAAAACTGCTCTTAAAAGTACATGCTTTTTCTGTATTTGCTCTTCTTTTAAATTTAAAAAATAACATTTACTGTTCTTTTCCAATTACATCTATATGATATCTAATCATAAAGCTGAATACCTGGCTCACTGTTCCATTTTTTATATAAGGAAACTCAGGCTCCCCAAGACCAAAGCTGTCTAACATTACAAAGATGTTAAGTGGGACCAGATTCAAACTGAGATGTTTGAATCCCAAGCATCCCACTTCCATTATATTTACACTAAAGTAATTGAAGTCTTTACAAGATGACATAAGTGTATAGTTTAGAAGGGAAGCATACTGATAAACCTGAAGTTTTACATAGTAACGTTTCACTAAAACGAGTATAAAATCAAAATGAGGAATTTCACTCACAATTTGAATGAACAGAACTGGCTGGCACTGCTTCTTGCATTAAGGCATATGATGTAAATCTCAAAAATCAAGTTGGCTTTAAATAGGTAAGAAAGGTGTGGAGGACAGAGAGAAGACACACACCCAAAAGTTCAAGTAGTACCATCCAGTGGAATTCTGTATGATGGAAATGTTCCATATTTGCTGCATAGCCCAATAAGTTAACTAATAGTGATATGTGGTTACTGAACACTTGTAACATGGCTCTATTACCGAGGGAAAGTTCAACTTTCACTTTAGATGGTAGGGGTATGATTCAGTGGTAGTGTGTGCTTTGCATGTGTGAGGCCTTGAGTTCAATTACCAGCACCAGTTATCTTTGTAGTACTGAGAACTGGACCCACTGAACTCTATTGTCAAGATACATCCTCAGTTTTTTTAATATTTTATCCTAAGACAGGGTATCACTGACTGACCCATGCTGGTCTTGAGCTTGTGATTTTTCTGCTTCTATCTTCAGAGTGACTAAGATAACAGGTGTGTGTCACTACGATCTGGCACAAACATTTAATTTTAATAAATGTAAACTTAAATTTAAATGGTAGTAGGTCACAGCTACCATACTAGACATTAAGGAAACGATAAACCATTCAACGTTAGAGGATGTCATTCAAGGGTGATATGGTCTTAACATTTGTGTCGCATTCATATGCTGAAATCCTAATAACCAATACAACAGTATTAAGTTGAAGGCTTCTCAGCTCTTAGATGGCTGAGACAAACTCCTAAATTTCAGCCTGGCTCACATACTGAGTTTAGTTAAGGCTGGACTGAACTACAATAGCAAGACTCTCTCAAACAAAAAGATGTGAGGTCTTTAGAAAGTGACTAGATTGTTAAGGGTGGAGTGTTCTTTCATGAGACCTGCTTTTACAGGAGGCCTGAGGGAGCTTGTCATTTCCTTTTACCTTGTGAGATCACAGTAAGAAGGTACTACCTTGGAAGCAGAGTGACCTCCTCATCAGACACCACATCTATTAGTGTTTTATCTTAGGGCTTTCCAGCCTCTAGAACTATGAGCAATAAATTTTGTTTGTAAGTTACTCAGTGTTTGGTTATACCAGTCTAAATGAACTAACACAAAGGTAAGGCCAGAAAATAGCCTAGAGAGAAAGACAAAGGCCTTACAGAGAAGAACCTGCTTTAGGCTGAATCACATAACATTTCTGATATTTAGCAAATTTTGTAATGAAAAAGAAACACCTGGTAATTTTGTATAACTAGAATGCTAAAAAATGTAAAGCATAGTTGAGTGTGGTGGTGCACACCTGTGATCCCAGATACTCAGGAGCTGAGGCAGGAAGATTTCAAGTTTGAGGACAGCCTGGGCAACATAACTTAGCAAGACCTTTCTAGAAATAAAAAGGGGAATGAGTGGGACATAGTTCAATGCTCCCTGGGCTCAATGTCCAGTACCAAAAGAAAAAAAAATTAAACCATACTGCATTCCACTCTCTAAGCTTTGTGTAAAGCCACAAGGACTTTAAAATTTAAGGTGATATAGTCAATATGTAATATTAGCAATTGAGCTAATACTGAACTCATAAGAATTACAATAAATAAATGAATATAATGAACTCATAAGAATTACACCGTTGGCAATATGCTTGTTTGTAATCAGATTCACAGTGTCCCTTACACTTCATGATACTGTTTTACTACAGGCAGAACAACAATAAGATGGTTTGAACAACTCAGTAGTAAGCTACATTTATACTGCAGGGAATAAAGTATGTATCCTTCTTCTCTTAAATTTTAATATAAAGTAGTATACTGTCCCATTAGCTTATCAATGTCATATCAAAAATTATTTTGCTTACAATACATATCAATAAAACAACATCTCTGGTCAATATTTACAAACATAAACAACATATCCAGTCACTTAGAAACAAACCATCTTTTCCCTTAACTTAGATTCATGGGTTTTATTTAATTCCTTTTTGCTATGTTGGTGCCTTCTGAAGTCATGTGTCTGATAATATGACTGAGTGCTTCCCTAGCATGTGCATAGCCCTAGATTTGATCCAGGGAATTTCTAAAAATATAAAAGAAAAACCACAGCTCCTTTGCTTTGGTGTAATATTTTATTGAGAAAATATTTGACATAGAATTTGGAACAGATAACTATTACATTTTCTTTACTGTCATATTGAGAATGACGTGAATTACCAATGTTCCAGGCAATATAATTTTAAAGAACATCTATATAAGTATAACTATGTGCACCCATCCATGTTATGCTTGCGAATACTGAAAATGTCTTTAGTGGTTCTCTTATTAGAAATTACACCAGCTTTAGAATCTTAGTATTTTATTTCCAGGCTTAGTTGTACTATTTTTCAGAAGCCCACACATAATGACATTCCTCAACAGAAATTAGACTGAGTGACTGAGAACACATTAGTCTTCAGATGAAATGAATTGCCTATGACCTTGACACATGGAAGAGTCAGGAATAAGGCTGTAACTATGATCACAGCATCAGACAATGCAGTTATCTTGTCTTTAGACTTAAAAAACATTTTCCATCTCAAAATAGTATTTACGCATTTACCCGTGCTACTGTTGGAAAGATGCATAAATAAAGAGACACAAAGTTTAAAATTCAGTGTTGTTATTTAGAAAAAGAGTGAATCCCTGGGACAGATAGTGTAGTATAAAACAACTGCAACAATTCAAAAATTCAAGCATTAAAAGTAATAATCTGTTACCTGGGAAGCATTGCCAGTACTAAACTACTCAATGTGGTTTCTCATTTTTTTAATGCCCCAAAATGGGTAAAAATGCCAAGCACTACTGTTTCTTCAAATAAATGTGCTTCTTAGAGGAACAACAGCCTCTGCCCTTTTTGAGCAGAAAGGGCCTTAGCTATCTCCCCACCGTGCAGCTGGAGATTCCCTGGTGAAGCAACTCCTGCCCCCTGTGGCAGGTTAGCCTCTCTGACAATGTTTTAGCACAGTGTAGCATACTGACTCTGTGTCAAATTCTCCTGTATTCTCAGGGTCTACTTCAATGTCTGGAAGATAATAAGAACCTTAAAATTAGCTGAATAAATTCAGCATAAGTTGGAAGAATATCCTTTGTATCCACAGAAAGATACTATTGGCTTTCTGGGAATCACAGTTCCTGGTGAAGGTAAATAAAGTTACCAAAGGTCACTTCACTGCAGAGAGATTTCTTGATTTTTAAAAACTTACTTGGTGATCTAATCATCTATCCTAACTTGAAAGGCTGAAAATAATCTTATTCTCAATATTTTCTAGGAAATAGATCCAACAGCACATTTTAATTTCCATTTCAATATCTACCAATTCTTTCAGACATTACAAATGGCTGTTTGTTTTGAACTGATCTTTCAGATGGAATGCATTTTCACACGTTAGAACATTTAAAAGGGCATTTTGTATAATGTATAATCTGTATTTAATCACATGAAGACATCAGACAAAACCAAAATGTGGGTCATTCTACTTAGGGGCACGGTAGGCCTTTTATTCTTCCAAAATACTAATGCTATGAAAGACAAAGAAAGATCATGGCAATGCTACATATTGAAAGATTCTAAAGATACATAAATAAATGTATCACCCTGGACTGGATCCCAAGCGAGAAAGGGGAAAACAACACCTAGAACATTATTGGATCAACTGGCAAAATAGAACTATAAACAATAATCACTGCTAAATTGAAATTCTGCTCAAATGACAGAAAAATATATGAGTAGATTTTTACAGGTACATTTGTACCCACATATACATGTGTGCAGAGAGAAGCAAGTGTGCTCATAAGCTTAAGTAATAAAGCAAATAATACAAAATCTTCAAGATGGGTGAATTCAGGTACAGAGTATGCAGGTGTTCGTTGTTTTGTTTTTTCCAACTTATTTATAAGTTAAAATTATTTTTGTGGTATTAGGGATAAATCCACAGGCCTTGTCCATACTAGGCAAGAACTTTCTCACTGGGCTCAATTCCTAACCTCTGTAAGTTTAAAAATTATTCTTAAGTAAATAAAGGCAATCAAGTAAGAAAGAATATTCTCAGCAATTTTTTCTAATTACCAGCTTCTTCAATAGTTTCTCTTGGTCCTAATGTGATTCCTTTTTAAATAAATCCTTGTTAGAACGTTAGGTCTCATATATAGACCTGTATTTTTGTTTCAGTTACATATTTTAAATATTCTAAATTCTTTTTAAGAAAACTTATTTAAAATACTGCATTTGTTTCCCAGGAAAAAGGAATAATTTCCACCTTTCCAAACAGAAGCAACCCAGACATTCTAGCCTTGAAAAAATGTAATCACATTCAATTTAAGAAATACTGATAGAGCACTATAATAACCTCAGAAGTCTATGAAAATGAATTAAATACAAACTGCCTACCCTTCAGTAGACAAAAATCTAGTGGGGTATAAAAAGACAAACATATGGTATGAAAAATGGGCTAGATCTATTGCCAAATATTTCCTAAAATTTAGTAGCTTACAAAAATAAAACATTGCACCATAAAGTTCCTGTGGCCAGGAATCGAGGAGCATATATGGGTTGATCTGCCTCATGGGCAGATAAGTAAACCACTAGGCTTGCAGTCCGCTCAGGCTAATGGAGCCAGATCCACTTCCAAGGTGCTCACTCACATGAGGAGTGAGCACAGCTGGCTTCAGGAAGGAGGCCTTGGTTATTTATCTTCAGGATCTTGCCTTAGGGTTGCTTGACTAACATGAAAGGATACACAAAGAAAAAAACATAAAAACAAGGGAGCACAAAGCAGGTACAATTAAACTCAGTTCCTTGCCACTGGTAAGGAATATGAGGTTATGTCTGGAGTGTAACCTTTTTTTAAATTTAGTCCTTCACCCAGTAATCTTGCCAGTAGTTATATGGTTGTACCCCTTTATCCATGGAGGATATGTTCCAAGGTCCCACAGAATGCTGAATCCATATACAGTATTGAACCCTAAATATACATTGCTTTTTCTTATGCATGATAGCTATGATAGAATTTAACTTACAAATTGGGTGTAGTCAGTCAGTGATAGTAGCTACTAATAAAATGGAACAGTCATACTGTAATTAAAGTTATGTGTATATGAACCATGTCAAAATGTCTTCTGTACCATACAATCAATTCCTGTGATGATGTGCGACGACACAATGCCTGTGTGGTAAGATGAGGTGAGAGAATGGCGTAGGTAGCACTGCCTGCCAGGAGACTGCCAACCTCTAGATGATGTAGTAGAAGAAGGATCACTGATATGATCCCACTGATAAGAGCTAACAGTGGCTGAGTGAGGATCAAGGAAACCACTTAGAAGCCAAACTGCCAAGAGTGGGAATGACAGCTTGGTAATATTTCCCTTGTAACCAAGGGTATACAAGATAGATCCAAAGAGGGATTTACAAAATCACAAATAACTGTTGAGTACTACTTTTATTATCAGATTTTAAAATCCACACATGCCATTTTAGACAAGACTTAGTCTGTACAGAGGTTTTCCACATATGCCTCAGCCTGAAGTTAAATATCTCTAAGCAGTAGATACCCTAAATGTAAGAGGGTCTCAGTCACTGAATCAGAATCACAGCATCCAAGAGTTACATGTGACTTCTGAAAATCTTATCCATTCCTTTAAGGGAAAATTTAGAGAAAATTCAGGCTTAAAAAGTAACTTGTCAAAGGACAAAACTAATGAGTCCTGAGTATACAGCCTGTATCAGAGTTTAACTATCACATCTGAATGAGCACTGCCCATAAGACTGTCGAACCAGGAAAGGTACTTATGCATGCCAATGCACAGTTTCTACCAATTTCCATCAACCCCTACCTGGCCTATACTATACGGAACATGTGTGCTTTCACTTTCTAGCAAACAGCTGGCCTTTGGTAAACTATTTCTTAACTGAACATACAAAACAGGCTTTAATAACATTAGAGCACAAGGTGCTTAGAGATCTATAAGGGAAATGATGAATTTTGATCCATCTATAATTTATTATTCCTCTTTGACTAATGCAAGGCATATAAAAAGGTGGGTGGAAAATGTAACTCATATAAGTAAGTACTACGTTTGACCTGAGCCTCATTATGTTATAGTCAATTATGTATTCTGGTGTAAAGTGTATAGGTGAGCAAATACTGGACCACCAATGGACCAACACTAAAATACTGGTTTTGCTCCTAGACAGCTGGAGAATCAGAATGATTTTTTTCTTGGGCACTGTTTTATAAAACACAGGCTTGAAAACATGGGGAGAACTGTGTCAACAAAAGCTGCTGAAGCCCAAACCCCTTGTCTCCTAATATGACTGTTATTTAGAAATAGTCTTAGGATGTAATAAAACTGAAGACCTCATTACAGTAAGTGAATCTGGGTGAACTAGTCCCTTATGAATAGTAACCTTATAAAAACATGAGTACACACACAAACACACTCACACACACACACACATACATGGAGAACATTATGGAAACACAAAGGCAAAGTCTGGAGTGATACATCTACAATCCAAGACACACCAAAGATTACAGCAGAAAGAGACATGGAACTAATTCTTTCCTGCAGCCCTCAGAAGGAACAAACCATGTCAGCAAATTACTTTGGAATTTCAACCTTCAGGAATGTAACACAATAAATTTCTCTTATTCAAAGAACTCAGTGTGTGGTATTGGTATTTTGATACAGCAGCCTCAGCAATCTAATACAGACCAAAAAATTTCTTTACATTCTATTAGGTCTAAAGTTTTTTTCATTCCAAAAGATGGACAAAAACAGGCGTTAGTCCTTATTTGACCAGTGGTCTGATCCCTTCTGTGTCAAGTTAATGTGCCCCTTTTCCTCTGAGCTCCTTTTCTTTAGCATTCCAAGGCAAGGAAACAATTTTTTTTTTTCCCACTGCCAAGGAGGTTTATACTAGCCCAAGCATGCTTCCTAGGTCTCCTACATAGCAGTCCCTTCTTCAGAATTACCATTTCATGGTCCGTATGTTAGCAACTTTTCCCTCCCTTACTTTCTTTCCACTAAGATGGGGGCACACACATGCAAATTACTTAGGACTGTCAATGACAACTCTCAGAAGCTAGTACCCCACGTTGTTTCTAGGCTCATTTTAATAGACACATAAACCAAAGACAAGATGCTTTCATATTTCAGCATGATTTACATGTAGAGATTTAAAGAATTAGTGCTTTATACTATCAGGTACTGTAGAGCTACAATAGTCCTGATAAGGATACTGAAGTACAGCAATGCCTAGGAACTGAAATTTTAAGGTACTATCACAAGGTCAGACCAAGATGGCAGCCAAGTAACAGAGCTACACAATGAGGCCACAGGAAGACCAGAAATCCTGAACACACATTGGAAGTGGAGGAAAACAGCAGCTTAGAAAGTAGCCCCAGGCCAACTGACAGGGGTGGGAGTGGGGAGCACACATGCTAGGATTTTCAGCTTTGGGAGACGTGGGAACTGACAGCAGCTGGTAACCCCAGCCTTCAAAAACAAGCCTGCAAGTAGGGCAAACTGCAAATGTAATGTGAGCTTCCCCTAGAAAAGGCCTCCCAGAGTCTAGATCAGAAGCAGCTCTCAGCAGCCTTAACAGGCAGTGACATAAACAGGAGCCATTAAAAAAAAAAAAAAGAGCCCAAGATTGAACTGTTTAAAGTAAGCTCAAAAGGGCATAAGAGTGTTACTTTTGAACAGGGCCCAGGAAAAAAATGGCTCAAGAGATAGCTGTGGATAGAAGAGAAAGGCCACTGACCCACTGACCAGCTCAGGTGGTAGAGGGAGAACCTCTGAGAGTGAGAGCTCCATCTTCGGGGAAGGGAAGCCAGGACAGGCAGGAATGAGATTTCCTGAAGGGATCGGATGTGATCAAGACACTTCAGAGGCCATCGGACTGTTAGGTCCTCCCTCACTGCCTCCTCCCAGCACAGAACTCTGAGGAACTTCAGCCCCACCCACACATCCCCATACCCATTCAAAGAAACCTTCAAGTAGGCCTTCAAAGTTAAAACCCTCAACAAAACATGGGAAGATAAGGCAACAGAACACCCACAGAAATGCCTGAGACCCCAGAAACTAATGTCATGGGCTCTGAAATAGTGGAACTCAGAGAAGAAAGTCAAAAAGCAAACATGTGAGTCAAACAGCCAGTTCATACGAGATATCCTCAAAGAAATGCAAGCAATGATAAGTGGGTTTAAAATGGAACTTACTAAACAAATAGTGGTCCTAATGGATATAAAGTTGTCTGAGCATGCAGAAGAGACAAATAAAAAGTTGCCAAGGTAAATAAGGAAATGCAAAATACGAAGAACATTTTAATAGAGAAGTGGAAATTTTGAAATCTAGATAAAATTCAGGATATGAAAAATAAATGTCAAGGTTTTCCTTCTAATTGTGATACCCAAAATAGTCTCTCATTTCTCCTTTCTGATTAGTTCCTAAATTTTATCAACTGTCTAGATTTCTGCCCTGGGATCAAGTGTTCAAGTATCTTCTCTCCACGAGATAGAACAATCTCCTCCTGGAGGTACTGCAGAGTTGATTCAAAATCACACCCATCATTTGCTTTGCCTTCAATGTTAATACTCTTTTCCTCTTTCTCCACTACCACACTAAGTCTTATTTAGTTTTTTACTCTTTTAGGAGACCCCTTACAGAATTTCTGAGGTTAGGTTAAATGCTCAGAATTTCATGACATTCTCAGACTGGGTTAGGTGCTCTTTTAGTAACTAAATATACATTATTATAATTATATTAAATATACATTATTATAATTATACCTCTCACTTTATTATTCATTCAACAAATATACCATTTAATGTCATAGTAGATAATATAGACATAGTGGAAGAAAATAAAAGAGAAGTAACTGCACTCACCTAGAGTGCCCTTTGTAGTTTTTACAGAGAAAAAAGCTGCTCTTTAACAGTGTATGTGGGCGTGTGTATGTGTGTGCGTGCATGTGCATGCGTGTGCGTGTGTGTGTTTAAGAGAAAAAAGAATTGCTAGGGAAGAGATCTGCAGGCACTTACAGATTGACCGTAAAGGACTGTTAAGCCACAGGAAGGTTATCAACAAAGGAACATAATTTAAAGGCACATGACATAATTTAAACTTCACAGGAAAGCATGGTTGGCAAAATGAACTGATGGGAAATAAGGAAAAAAGTAAAGGAAATAGATATAGCTGTAATTCGGTAGTCTTCAACTAGGGGTCATTTTGTCTCCCATGGACCACTCTGATAATGCTGATTGATAATGCTGACTGACCTGTCACAACTGTGGAAGGCAGCTCTTACTTGCATCTAGAGTGTAGATAGTAAACATCCTACAGTGCACATGACACAGGATGGCCTTTCCCCTCATATTATATAATAATATAATGACTGGTCCCAAAAGTCAACAGTGTTAAAGTTGAGAAACTACTGTACTGTGTGATATAATATAGTTTGGATTAAGATGGTAATGGTAACAGCTGCAGAAGTGATTAGCTTCCGGTTATACTTTAAAAGTAGAGCTGTCAGTATCTGCCAAAGGATGTAATGTGAGGAACAAAGAAAAAAATAAGAGAATTGAAGTTGACACAGGCTTTCTGTCTGAGCAACTAGAGTAATAAAATTCATCATACTGAAATGAGAAATATGGGAGTAGCAGTCAGTGAACAGGAGTTTGTCTGGGAACAAGTAGAAGAGACCTATGAGACTGAAGTGTTCTGTTGTGGACACAGTACATTTGAAATACATACTTGGCCTTCAGTGAGTCTATCAGGAACATAGATATGAGGCTGAAATTCAGAGAAGAGGGTGACATCTTTGAAGTCTTAGTATCTATACAGAACTTAAAACTATACAATAGGATGAGATTATTTAAGAAGTGAAAACTTAGAAGAGGTATCAATGCTGGAGCGTGTTAATGTTTAAAAAGAAGGAGAAACCAGAAAAAGTAAGAAGCCACGAAGTAGAATTCAGAATACAGGGCAGTGATTAACCACAGCAAATACTGCTCAAAGGTCAAGAAAAATGAGGACTAAGAAACAGCCACCATATATAGCAACAGGGAGGCCAATGTTGATATGGAAATAAGCCTTCTGTGGAGAGGCAGGGATGAAGGCCTAACTGGTCTGGATTCAAGAGTTAATAGTAAAGCTGGGCCTGTAATCCCAGCACTCGGGAGGCTAAGGCAGGTGGATTGTCCTGGCTGCATCAGTGAGTTCAGGACCAGCATGGACTACAGAGCAAGACCCTGTCTCAAAAAAATAAAATAAAATAAAAATATAATAAAAAAGTTAATAGTTGAGGAAGGCAGAGAAAGTAGCTACAAACAATGATGTACTCTCTTGACATATGCTCCTACAAAGCTAAGTAAAGGAATTGGGTTTAGTTTTTCCTCCCAATTTATTTTACAGATTTAAACATATGGAAAAGTTGGAAGAACCGTCCAACAACTCCACACATGCACCTATCACAAAGACTTCACATTTAGTACTGCATATTTGTCTTACCTGCCCAAACTTGTGTAACATGTAAACTATTTGATAACTGTAACTCTAATGCACTTTGGATACACATCCCAAAATAAGTCCATTTTCCTGCATAAGCATGACCACTATTAATACACCTAGAAAAATATATCTGGTTGTGTTTTTTACATTCTTCTTTATATTCCGTAACTAGGCATATTCAAGTTTCCCCAATATGTGTTTTACAAACTAGAGTCCAATAAAAAAAAAAAAAAAAACCCATGTACCGCATCTGTCATGTATCTTTGGCTGCTTAGTGACTTGAAAAGATCTTTCTTATAGATTTGATCAACTCGTCTTTTGTCATGGCATTTAATTTCTTGTTCTAAGGTATAAGGGGAGTTTCTGAGAGTAGTGAAGATTGTGCCAGTAGTAAATACATTCGGTTCTCCTACTTCATTTTCTAACTTTTCCATATCTCTCTACTTTTTCCATTTTCAGAAATGCATACTTGAAATACTTACTGTATTTTACTACAACCTCTTAGCTCTGCATAGTCAACTGGGCAACTTTATGTACTTTGTACTCAGAAAAAATACTTCCCAGATCTCATTTATCATAAGAATTCATAAATACCATCTTAAAGCTAATCAGTATCCAAACTAAACATCCTTTTATTGGTCAATCACAACAAAATTACATTTAGTAAAATGAATTTCCTGCAATTTCTTTCTTGATTAGCAAAATAGTCCCTCGTTATACTTAAGAATGAAAGTTGCTGTCAAATATGCCCATATGACTGGAAGTTATAACGTCAAAAAAGTTCACTGGGTTCGTGCTGGCATGCTAAGAAGTTTTCTATATAGTATAGAGCTTACATCTATATGACAAAACTGATTACACTAATATTTGAGCTTCTATTACTGGTCTCACATAAATTCTTTGAGAAACCTAAAATACAAATTGAGCCAACAAATGCTATAATTAGAATTCCAAGAAACACTTAGGCATTGTTAGCTTATCTTAAAACACCTTCTGCCATAATCTTTGTTAATATTTTTCCATTGTGTTGAAAAGTTAAAAATGGAAGGCAAATTAATCATATACTCCTAATTTAACGAACACTGAGTTTCCTCTAACTTACCTTGTTTTTTACTATTTTACAAAATCTAAAATTATTACATAAAAACAATTATATTAACCATTTATTTCACTTACATAGACTATGTTTATGCTTTGGTATTAAATTTTTATTCAAACTATTGCTGCTTATAGTGTTAATTATCAACTCCTGTGGGCATACAGACTATTGAAATGAGGTAAATAAGCCTCATTAGCCATCTACTAATTATCTCATTCTGACTGTAAGGGGACTTGTGGGGGAAACTATGGATGGATACATAGATGGATGGAGAGACATGACCTCACTGGATTAAATCAGAACATAGGACTAAGATTTTATGAGGGACCTCCCAGGAAACTGTAATTATTAATTCACACTAAAATTAAAAATTGTATTATCACCTTATAATAAGCTTACCTATTTGATCACCTTAACTTTCACAGATTTGAATATGGAAGAACATACAAACAGAATGTAGCCCTAGATCATTTTAGACACAGAACCAGATAGGAAGAGGAGCGCTAGTAGCAGAAAATCATCCTGTGGATAAACTCAATCTATTCTCCAACTAGGTAATTACATACTAAAATACATTTATTTTATAAAACTAGTATAAATTCCTTAATAAGTTTAAGGAGATTTTAAATATTATTAAATTACTTGCTGTGAGACATAATACAAAACATGTTATATAATTGTGGTTGCCAGCCTCCAAGTAACTCCTGCCTCTCAGATCACTTAGTTTCAGGGGAAAGCCAACTGCCATGTTGTAAGGATACTCACACAGCCTTAAGATGCCAGAACTATTATATAAGTGATTTTGAACTGGAACCACACACCCAAACCACTTTCAGATTCCTGAACATCAGAAATGTGTAAAATAATAAATGCCTACTACTGTTTTAAGTTGTTCTGGGGAACTTTGTTACAGAGCAAAAGCTAACTAATAATAATATATACAAAACTAAAGTTTTATCCTCACACCTTTTCCTTTACTTATTAAAAAAATCCCACAGTATTCTGATGCAAGGTCTTAAAAAAATCTACTAACATGGGAAATGTGGGGAAAAGGGATGCAGAGAGGACAAATCAGGAGCACAGAAGGTGAAGCTATAAGGAATAACTTTGCTTAGTTACTTTTCGTTGCTAAAACAAAATACCCAACATCCACAACTTCAGGGAGGGAAAGTTAACTTCAGTGCTGTGTCAGAAAGTCTTTGTCTATTCATGGGTGTCTAAAAATGGTTGGAGGATTAGGTGAAGGCTTATTAGAGGAAAAGCTATCCATGGCAACCCAACAGGAAATGGAATAAGCGAGGAAGGGTGGAGCTAGTACAAACCTTTCCAACCCTTGTCTTACAGATCTGCCCTTGCGACCAGGCCCCACCTCTTAACAGCACATGGTTCCACAGGTATTCTACAACATTCAAATACATGAAAATTTGGGGGGACATTCCAGACCTAAACCATAAATTCTACCCTAGTCTTGAAAAGATTGATGTCCACCTCCTTATACAAAATGCATCTAGTCCATCTTTAAGAATTGCTAGTCTTAACAGTTACAGCAATGCTAAAAAGTCCAAAGTTAAAGTCTTCTGTGACATTTAAGGCAAACTCTAAGTTGTGAGCCGCCATGAAAATCAAGAAAAGATGAACACTTCCAACATACAATGGCATAAGGTAAACATCCCCACTCCAAAAGGGAGGAATAGGAGGCTAGAAAGCAATTAGACCAAAGCACGAATGAAAGCCAGCAGGGCAAATATTAAATCCTATAGCTGCATGTCCAGCCCCCAGTACAAGTTGTGGTAAGATGTGAGCTTCAAAAGCATTCTGAGGCCCCACCTCTATGGCACTAATTCCAGCTGCAACCTCCACAGCTTCTCTTTTGGGCTAGCTGCACTCATCGCCTACACCCTTCATGTTTCTGGCATCTCCAAATTTCTGGGGTCTCCACTCCTTTAGTTTCACCTTCACAACTTCAGGCACTTTCCCTTAAGGGGCGCACTGCCTAGCTTTCAAGGCCTTCTTGTGAAATCTTGGTGGAAGTCTCCATGACCACACAATTCTCTGCAAGCCTATGAAACTACCACATGGGTGAGGTCAAGTCTGCCAAAGTGTAAAGTCTGCCACTGGTGCAAGCATTAGCCTAGCCTTCATGTGCCATGGGTAAGGCAGCCTCTCTGTGCTTGGATGGCTGAACTATGGCAAACACCTGCCTCTTAGGTCTTACAACCTGCTGTGGGGGTACTCTCAGAGCAAAGTTTTTTGACTCTGTACCACCTTTGAGTGGATAAATAGTGGGATCTTGATGATTCCTGAGATACTCTTAAAGCTTTTTTCTTACAGTCCTGATTCTAAGTACTCAGCTTCATTTTAGCACTACTCTCTTCAACAACCATGCTTCTTTTGCCCCAGCTTTACAGTCACTTTCAGTCTGACAACGCTGTAAACTTTCTACATTTTTTTTCACTTGATTTTTACTGCAGAGCTGGCTAAAAGCCCCAAGCAGTAGCCATGTGACAGCATGAACACTGGGCTGCCTTGAAAATTCCTCCACCAGATTAAAAAGTCCACCACACTTAATCTCAGTTTCAGGCAAAGACTCAGGACAGAGGTAAATGCTGACAAACTTTTTGCCACAGGATAACACACATGGTCAACTGCCAATAAAGTCCTCCATTTGAAACTTCTTGAGCCTGGACTTTCTAACCTGTAGTTCTCTCAGCATTCTGGTCTTCTGAGTTCTAGCCAGAATCCCCCACTAGACTCAGTTCACAGCATTCCAAGACTTTATAGAAGGCATCCTCAAACACTGGCAAAGACAATGTCTTCTCATCAACCCACTTAAAAAGTTGAGAATTTAGTTAGAAAATGCGTGTTCAATGTAGCTTGGAAGGACAGGAGTATCCCAACAACTGAAAGGCGGCCAGGGGAAGGTCAGAAATTTCGAAGGATCACTGAAAGCAGAGTAAAAAAAAAAAAAATCCCAGGAGCCCAAGAAGCTGCTGCAGGTCGACTGTAAATGGCTGGAGCCGCAGGTAGCTGCAGACCGAGGAAAGTTCACATGGGCCCAGGATATCTGATGGAGCTGGGAGAGGACGGAGCACCCCAACAATGGACAGGAGGCTGTGGGAAGGTCAGACATCCTGAAGTCATATTGGAAGTGGAGGAAAACAGCAGATTCTGCGTGACCCTGAGCTGCTGGCATCCACAGACCACAGTCGGAGGGAAGTCCGGGGCCAGAACCTCAGCCTCAGGTAAGCATGGATCTAGGAGAAATGGGAATTGTAGGCAGCTGGCAGCCCCAGCCTCTGAAAAACCAACCCACAGGTAGTGTATACCACAAACACAATGTGTGCTCCCCCTAGCAAAGGCCCCAGAATTACAAATGAGAAATAGGGCTCAGCAACCATCACAGGCAATGATGTAAGCAGGAGCCATTTTAAAAAGGAAACAAACAAACAAAAAATAAAAGACTGAACCCTTTAGAGTAAAAGAAAGCTCAAAAGAGCACACCAGGGCTTCTGGCGTCACCCTTAAACAGTGCCAGGAAGAAACTGGCACAAGAAGCAGATCGAGGAGAACAGAGAGGGAAAAAAGGCTGATGATCCCCTGAACAGCCCAGGGTAGTAGGTGCACCCCAAGGGAGGGAAGCCAGGACAGGAGGGAGAGCTTTGCTGAGGGGGCCAAGGTGAAAAAGATATCTCAAAAGGGAGACCAACGCCCCTTCCCTCCAGCATGTGCTGGAGGCTTCCGGTTCACCACTGCCCTGCACGCCAGAGGCATCTAGGACCAGCAAGTCCACTGTGCACCTGTCCTGTGAGGCAGAGGCTTTTAGAGGCTGCCAGGGAATTCCCTTGCCTTGTCTATCCTGAGCTCCAGAGGCTTCCAGAGGCACCTAGGACCAGGAGTTCCACTGACCTGTCTGTCCCTTGGGCCAGTAGCTTCGAGAGGCATCTAGGACTGGGCCTTCACCAAACCCTTCTTTCCTGTGCACCAGAGACAACCAGCCAGAGATAGCCAGAGACAGCAGAACCATTAGGAAATGTGGTAATAAATCTCCCACAAAAAATCCTGACAGTAGATGATAAAGTCCCAGAAGATGATACCAAGGATACTGAAATTGCAGAATCCAAATATGAAAATGACAAAAATGATGGTAACTTCTGGGACCAGAGATACATTGAATTAAAGCAGGAATTAAAGCAAGAAATGAAACAAATAGTGCAAGAGCTACACCAAGACATAACTAAGCTAAAAGCAGGCCTTGAAAAGCATATAGAGGAGACCATAAAAGATATAAACCAGAAGATAATGAAGGCAATACAAGAAATGAGAGAACACAACAAGAACATAAAAAAAAATGAATGCAGATATCCTGGAATTAAAAACACACAGGAAATAATGAACAACCATTTCAAACATTTTTCAGAATAGAATATCAGACCTAGAAAACAAAATGACGGAGCGGGAACAGAAAGTCCGTAAAGGACTCAAAGTAAAAAAGGAATACAGTGCATCATTACAACAGCTGATAGATGATTCAAAGAGAAACAACCTCAGAATTACGGGAATCCAAGAGAAGACTGAGGACAAAACAAAAGGCTTAATAGTAATATTCAATAAAATTATGGAAGAAAATTTCCCAAATCTAAGAAGAGAAATGAACATGGAACTACTGCAGGCATACAGAACACCAAACAACATTGGTCAGAAGAGATCCTCATCATGATACATCATAATTAAAGTACTAGAAACCCAACACAAAGACAGAATACTGAAAGCAATAAGAGACAAACCTTGGCAAAATTCTCCCACATATCAATTCTAAAGGTTTCTAAACGTCATTGGGTAGTCACAGCAAACTGTCTTATTTATTGTTTCTGGGACAAAATACCCAACATCCACAAATTAAGAAAGGAAAGGTTTAGCTCAGTTAGAAGGTTTTAGTCCATTTACTGGCATCTGGCTATGGTGGAAGGGCTTGAAAGAGTCTCAGCCAGAGGAAAAACTGTTCATGGCATTGCAACAGGAAGGAGAATGAGGGAAGAAGGACGGGGCTACTGCACTCCCTTCCAAGTCTTGTCCCAGTAATCAGCCCCTTTTAACCAGACCCCAACTCTTAACAGCACATTCCATAGGTATCCCACAACATCTAAATACATGAGGCTTTTGAGGGACATTCCAGATATAAACCATAAAAAATTTCTAATATGCTACAGCATAGTAAAATAATGGTTGGCCACAACTAACCAAATATTTCAAAAGAGCTATTAGGATTTTACGTGTTCTCAACACAGAAGTAATAGATATTTGAAGTGACAGAAATGACACCGATTTGACCACTGCTTATAATATGCATACATTTAATTGCTACAATGAAGGTATCCTTAGATTTATCCCTTTCCCCTTTTCTATGTAGGAGTTGATGACTAAAGAGGGCTATTTTTTTTTTTCTAGCTTGTTCCTCATCTCACTGTACATAAAGGAAAGAAAACTTCTATCCTTTTGGATAGAGAAGCTTGAGGTTTGAAAGTGCCTATTTCTAAAGTAAAGTACTAGGAAGCTCATTGTTGCTACAGAGTTCAACTACATTATTGACATGTTTTTTTGTAAACTTGACGTCTTAATCTTTATTTATCTGTCTTAATTAGATCCAACTTAGAGGAAAAAATGGAGACATCAAACTAGAAGAATGTTGTGTTCACATAAAGATTGCGTTGTGCTGCTAGCAAATCTTGGACAGGGCTAAAACTGGGCCCTAGTTCTCTGGTTTCATTCACTTGCCATCTACCCAAAGAGAGAAGGCTGGAAAAGCAATTTACGTCTAAAAAAAAATATCCTAACTTTTAAAGATCTATCTTAATCTCTTGGTTATACTTGGGGAATAAAGCAAAGCATCTGGAAAGCTCTATAATAATGTAAGAATTACATCATTTAAACTGCACAAGATTATTAAGAAATAGGTGAGAAGTTGTGACCGTTAGTGAGCACTAGAAAATCCGAGGAAGAAAAAATATAGATGCTCATGTCTCATCCATATTCATGAACTCAAGAACAAGACCCACACAAGTGCAGTTTTAGCAAGTTTCCAATAAAATGCTAATCCATACTTATTTAAGAATTCATGGTATAAATGACAAGTGCAACAACATTAGAAAAGACAGACTGCTAGAAACTAGCAAAGGAAGTTATATAGCAAAATAGAGCTAAAAGCAAACTTTAAAATACATGCAAGGATGAGAGATGGGATAAAAGGTAAAAACTAACCATTTGCTGTGAGAGCTTATTAGCTGTTAGACGTCATTTTACATATTACTTTAAGATAATTCCATTTTTGACTTGTGGGGAATAGTTCAGAGGTTAAAGTGCTTATCTAGCAGGCACAAAGCCCTGGGTTCAATGTCCCCAGCACTACATACAGTGCATGTGGTGATGCACACCTATAACCCCAGCAGTTGAGAGGCTGAGGCAGGAAGAGCTGTGGAGTTTGAGATCACTCTGAGCTGCACAGTGAGGTCAGTGAGGTCAGGACTGCTTGGGCTATAGAGCGAGACTCTGTCTAAAAAAAATTGTAATTTCATTTCATACATGGAAAACTGAAGCCCAAGAGCAGTTAAATAATTTGCCTGTGGTCACAAAACTAGTTAAGAAGTGAGATTAGCAGATATTTTTATTCATAAATGAAACTGTGCTTCAGGGACATTAAATATATTGTCTGAAGTTACAAAATTAAAAAGGGGCAGAACTGGGATTAATAAATCACCAAGTTGAAATTCAGTTTACGAATCTACATATGCTTTTTTTAAAGAGTAGGTTAAGATGTCTACACTGCTTAGAAAAACATAGGGAAGAAAGTAAAAGTAAATTTAAGCAAAAGTAGACAATCAAAAATGAGGTAAAAACCAATATTTGCCCATCTCATCCCTGCATGTGTCTTAAATATTTTATTTTTTCATCCATTTTTTATTGGTATGTACATATGATACACGTTACATTAAACTTGAGAATCTGTATACATGTCCCAAAAACTTCACATTCCCTTCCTTGCCCCTTTCTCAACCTCCTGACTCCCAACATCTTACCTGACTCTATTATTTACACCTGAGTATCTCATATTAGAGAAACAATGTGATATTTAACTAAATCAGATTAATTTCACCAAGCATTAATAGTCTCAAGTTGCATCCATTTATATACAAATAATTCATATCTGTCTTTATGACAAGAGTAGTACTCCATTGTGTATACATTTTACTTTTGACGTGTTCAGAGAATCATATATTAAAGACCATCAACAGCTTAAAAAGTCTGTTTTCACCATCCCATGGTTTTGTCTTAGTTGCTTACTTTGCTCATAAACATTTAATCGCCCCAAAATAACAGTAAATTAGAATACAGTCATCAGATTAGACCATGACTTAGAAACTAATTTGGAACTACCAACCTAGTCAAAACAGCTAAATTTGAATGTTATGGCTAGCTTCAATTTTAGAGGTGTGATGTTTAAAGCCAAACTAATTTTACTTATAACTGAGATTTTTAAATAATGTTTTATGACAATTCTTTGTAGAAGTCTTTTGTGATCAACATTACTATCCCAAGAACTTTTTAAAAAGTAAAGCTAAATATGTGTTTGTATCTCTTCTCATGTATAGAAGTTCCATTTTTTTCTATCATCAAAGTAAAAATTCAATTCCATGAGGCTCTTCCTATGATTAAATTAATAGTTTTTTTCTACCACTCCTACAGAACATTTCTTGGACAACTCGGTTTAGCTCTTATTTCATCCTGCTTTGCATTCAAACCACTTGTTTACAAATGTTTCTACTTCTCTTTAGAGATAAGGACCATACATTATTCACCTTTGTATTCTTCCCCTGTATTTAGCAGCAGTACCTTGATATTTAAGCTTGTTGACAAATTTAATATTTTTCTCAATAAAAAGCATATCAGTTATAGATATAAATATATTGATATCAATAAATACAAGAACACGGAGAAAACATAATGTTGAAGACATTGCACTTTTAAAGTTTAGTCAGCTACATAAATTGGAAATTGGGAACGACCAAGATCATCACTCACTGAGAAGGATGTAGTCCTTGCCCTCATAATTCACAGCATAATACAGACAAAATGAATACTTATCATGCATATATGTATATATATATATATATACACACACACACACACACACACACACATACAAGCTATGAGGAAAACAGCAGGTAGTAATAAAGAACTAGAATGAGCGTAAAGGATAGACCGCTGCTTAGAGTGGACAGCCCAACATTAGAAATTTATGTTGATATTCAAAAGTGGACAGCAGCCAGTTATATAAAGAGGAGTCAGCTCCTCGTCTGTAATTGCACCTACCTAGGCAAGAGAATCCCAAATTCCAGCCTGACAACCTTCCTAAGATCCTGTCTCAAAAACATTTCAAAAACAAACAGAGAAGGAATGACACTGCCAGCAGGAGTTAAACATCTCAAGGTGGGTCTCATGCTGCAATGCCAGCTCCAGGGAAGTACAATTACTACAGCGCATCTTCCAACCTTTTGCTCTCCAATACTTTTGCTGTTTTTATTCGCATTTCTTTTCGGGTGATGTCTTTTAAATTCCTGGCTAAATTAAACAACAGCCCGAATTCTAGGGAATGAAAATTCCCATTTTCAAATAATCCTAAAATCCCTGTCTTTATGACTGATATATTCATCTTGAAGTGACACCTATACCCCAATTAGGGAGTGTTGCTCTATAGGAGCTTAATTTTTTAATTCAGAGGCCTCCTGATTGCTAATCAGCATGTTGTGTGATTACTTCAACAACTTATAGGCTATAAGTTATTTTGTCACTGGAAAAAAGCACTGATGTTTTCCGGTAGGTGTAGGATGGGGACGGTTCAAAAAGAGAGACTGTACCTCAAGCAGTCCCTAATCTGCGAGCATTCTCAGACCTATGGCTTGGAGCTACACATTCAATTATGAGGGCAGATGATGTACTGAGACAGCCCTGGATTACAAAGTAGAGGATGTAGGCTTTAGTCCCAGGTCGGCCTTGTTACGTAAATTTGAGTAAACTACTTTCTCTAGGCTTAGTTTTCTATTGGTAAAGTGGAAACACAGAGAAGCTGCATTAGAGAAAAAATTTAACCAGATATACTTGGCAAAAAATTTAAAAGAGTAAAAGTTTAAACAGCATATGCTCTAAAATAAACTGAGTTTAGAAGCACTAATTTGTTATTAAATCAGTCTGTTTTCATATGATTTTATTGTAAATCATGTTCTGCTGCATGACTGTTTAAAGATTTAATACGTTTGCTTAGTACAAGGTCCCTAAAACAAGCCACCTATTTATCCAATGGCTCAAATGAAGAACATCCATTTGGGAGATGTGACTAACCTCCTATCTTCATGCTTACTAAAGAACCAGAGTGTTCACTCCACCATACCACTGTAATGTCAGCACCGAGGTCACATCTGTGCTTCTGCAGAGATAACATTCACACCAATGGAAAAAGGCAAATATGCAATGTTATTCACTGTACAACGCTCGCTCTTAATAAAACCTGTGTATTCTTTTGAGTTTTGAACGATGTGAATGTACTAACTATAAAACAAATTTATAGTATCAAGAGAGTAGTTTAAGATGAAACAACATTAGGTCCTCAGCAGAAATTATTTTTCAAAAAAGTAGATGGTAGTTCTAAAGTAAATTATCTCCAGCTAATGTTGAAACTATAAGGAACCTTAAGATATTCATCGATTCCATACTTTTCATTTTGTAGCTCTGTAAACCAGTCTTCAAAATTCAGAGACTTGAGGAAAGCCACGTTAGTAGATGGGATGGCATCTGAAATCAGGTATCCCATATTTACTGCAGGACTCTTTATCATGCTGTTTTCTCACTTTGTGTGGACAAAGAGAACCAAATGAATCTGGGCTACATTCTGCCTAAATTTTAGAGACTAAAGTATGGAAAACAATTGTAATATGTGGGACCACTGGCCTCTTGTTTAAATTATTATATAGCCACGCTAACAAGCAGGCTTTGCGTA
>PVKB01003996.1:78545-165570 GCA_004027205.1 Ctenodactylus gundi
AGCAGGCATCTTTGTATTCCTGGCTTAAGCTAAAGGTTGCTTTTTGGTGAAGAAATCCAACTTTACAAAAGATAAAGTGAGAAAATAATTTTAAAAAGGAGAAGTACTAAACATATGGTATTATGCTATTACTGAAGCTGTTCATTAGCCACTAGTTTAATAAATAAAAATAAAGGTTTCTTTTTTATTGACCTTATAAAGGGAAATAAGTGATTATAATTTCTGTCCTACACTGGTGACGAGAGGTGAAAGCAATGAAGTTTAGCCTATGGGAAAGTGACTGCACGTTTTGGGACCGATGTCTATAGACAGGCATTCCAAGTACTGGTTAAGGAATCACCACAAACGTATTCACTTTTGTCAATTTGGAAACATAACTCTTTAACGAAAGGAGTTTCCCACTCACCTTTTCCTTTTGGCATCAGAATCCCTCTCTTTTAGGACCTTTCTTTTACAAGGGTGAAAAGCTCTCTAGTAAAAATAGCACAAAGTAAAAACTTTTCCTTTTCACAACCCATCTTAGCAAGTGTTTAGAAAAGCATCTTTCATTCTAAGAAAGGAAATAACAGTGTATAGGGAAAAACATTCGTTTTAGCTATGTCAAGAGGAAATACTATTTGCTCGATTTTCATTATAACCATAAAGGAAAACCTATCTAGTTAGACTTTACAACAAATATATTGGTTAACAATCTATTACCTGTCTAAAAAGGCAAGCACTTAGCCTGTTGTCTGGAGGGTTAAAAAGAGCAGTAAGCTGTTGGACTCCTTGACCCTTCACAGGTACCACAAACTAAAACACGAGACTTGGTTCCTCCCTACACTACCGTAGTGGTTATTCCGGAATCATTTCACACCACACACATACACACACCCCAAACAGCCAATCGTGTTTCCGCTGTAAAAAAAAAAAAAAAAGTCAGAAACTACAAATTGTTATCTTAGGACCCAGAGACAACCGACGCCAACGGACTTCTGGAATAGGCTGCCCTCAAAATTCAGAACGCAGGTTCAAAATAGCAGAAGCGGCCACGAAGTCCCTTCAACCGCATGACCTTCCTGCGAAAGCAGTTTTAAAACTTACCACCTAAAACGAGAACGCTCCCTTTCTCTAAAGTTAAAACGCGGCAGGGCAGCTCAGCTGCCCGCAGCAGGGGCACAAGCCGCTACCGGGGCTCGGCAGGGTCGCCGCCCACAGCCGGCCCTGGGCTTCCGCTACACCCCTTACCGTGGGAGGCGCTGAGGGGAAGGAGAGGGAGCACCCGCCCGAACGCCGGCCGGGCAGCCCGCGGCCTCGGAGGCGGGGCTAGCGAGGGGGAGGGGCGCTCCGTGTGTGTGACCCTGTGTGAACACGGTGGCACTCGGCTCTCACCGCGGCTCAAGGAGCGGCCAGGGGTGGCGGCCGCAGGACCGCGGGGACCAGGGGGCCGAGCCTCCGAAACGGCCTTCCGTCCTCTACCCTACCCCCTCCCGCCGAAGGCTCGGGAGCCACCAGGCTCCCACCCCCGGATCCCGCAGCCCGGGCGCAGAAAGCCGCCGCCGCCGCTCCTCTCCGTCTTCTCGGCACTGGAATCCCTCCGCGGAGAGCCGCGCACTAGTTTTAATCACGCCCCACCCCCTGGACTCCGCCGTCACCTCCGCCACTCCAGCGCTTTCCAGCAGCTTCCAGAAACGTCGCCTCCCCAAATCCAGCCACTCACAAACGGCTTCCTGGTAGTCACCGGCCCCGCCCCTATCTTTCGCCGCAGTTGAAACTGCGGCTGCGGCTGAAAGAACAGCCACGCCTCTGCGGCGCCCGGCCGGAAGTGCTCCGTCCTCTCCTTTCCCGCCACGCCTGCGTCTTTTCTAGCCCCGCTAGCAGCAGGAAGGGGGACTCTTTTACCGCGCACGCAAACCGGAAGTTACTTTCTAGCGGAGACACGCAGGGGGAGGAGTAGTCTGCTGGAACGTGGGTTGAACGTCGCAAGTAGGTAGTGTGGAGCGCACACTGGACAGGAGTTCGGGCCGACAGGCTGCGAAGAAGGGGAGTACTCGGGGCAGGTAAGGGAGCAGAGAGAGAAGTTTCCTTCGGATCTCCCGAGAGGAAAAAGGGAGGTTGGGTGATCGTGCGGTGGTCGCCACGCTGAAAGGGCGGGTTGGGCCGGGGCACAGTTCGGTGAGAAAAGCTGATGGTTAAGGTGGGGTTAGAGAGTGTCTGGGCGCCCCGAAATGAACGCTGATGAGAAACCAGAGTTTGTTTCCGTGTCCAGAGAATCCTGGGAGTAGATAGGCAGGGTTAACGGAACGCTTAGTCCCTTGCCTTGCACGGGGAGGTTTTGAAACTCATGTCGCTTGGTCTTGTCTGTGATTGAGGGCAGCTGGGCTGGCTCTGAACGCTGACCCCGCTTTTCAGTTTGAAGTCCGTAGTGGCTTCGCCTTTGACAGCGTGCTGAGCCTACTCGGTCTTGGAGCGCAAGAGGTACAGTAGGCCTGGTCTTCGAGTGGCTTTTTCTTTGGGTTTTTTAATTTACACACGGGACTGTGCATAAAGTTTAATTCCATACTTTTTGCCATTCCTGCGCCCGCCCTTACTACAGGTGCGTAGCGCTGTAACTGGTCCGCTCTGGGTTTGTAATGCAGTGTTAGTAGCTTACACAAGTACTGACAAGGGGTGAAAACAGAAAGATAAAGCTAGATGGTCTCACCATGCAATGAGGTTTAGGTCACGGTACTACCTGTACGTCCCGCTGAGCTGTTTCATTGGACTTTCCGTAGTCCTGCAGGGTAAGCAGGTAATCTTAGGCTGAGTAGTGAGTAACAGGTGTCCAATAGAGGCACCGTTTGACAGTTAAATGGAGATGAAACGGAAGGAGAAGAAATATTTACAAAGAAATGTTAATAGAACTTGGTGACTTGAACGCGTGAAAAGGAAGGAAGGGAGAATAGAGTAGTAGATTTGTTTGACAGGCTGGACATGGCAAAATTGAGGTGAGATACAGGGTCAGGTATTAACTTGTGAGAACCATCCTGGGACTTAGTATGTAAGAAGAGAAAGGAAATTGCATTTGAGGAAAGACCTAGAGAGCCCTCTTAAGTGTTTGTCTTAATTTTCTGGGGTAGGGGACGGAGAGTGTTTTTATCATTCTACCTTCAACCTATCTGCTTTTCCCATTGAAATGTTGACTGGTGGGATAAGCAGGGGAGTAACTGAGAAAAAGAACCATCTGAAATGTTTTTCTAGCAACTTTAGGAGATAGAAATGTTTTTCATTTGTGTTGGAGACAGAGTCTCACTCAGGCTGGCCCTGAGCTCACCATGTAGCCCAGAGCTGGCCTCTCAAGGGCAGTCCTGCCTCAACCTCCCAAGTGCTGTAATTACTGACATGTTTTCCCACTCCTGACTGATTTTTATGTGGTGCTGGGGAATCAAATCCAGGGCCCTTGTGCAGGAGCTTGTGCATGCTAATAAAGCGCCTTAACCATCTGTTACGCCCCAGCCTCAGGAAAATTTTATCAAGATACACAGCACACCAGTTTCTCTTTTGAGTATGCTGCAGAGTAATACAAGGTGTACTGTATATTTGTATGTAGTGAAGTATAAATTTAGCAAAAGTAGTAGTAATGGTATTATGTGCCAGATATTAAACATTATCTCATTTAATTTTTAGTACAAACCAGTTTTGCAGATAAGTTTCTGGACCCAGATTTGTAAGCAGAAAGCCCATGCTTGCACCACTTTGGAGCCACATGAGTTTGACTATTTGCTATATCCTATAATTTTTGTCATTAATTATAAATAAAAACCAACCAAAGATGGTGAGTTGGTATTATCTGTGAGAAACCTAAAGATATATATCTATATATATATATATATATATAAATTGCAGTAACCCTCAGGGCAGTCTTCTCAGTCAGACCGTTTTGCCTCCCCAGAGACATTTTGGCAGCATTTGGGGACATTTTTGTTTGTCAAGTCCAGTGGGTAGGTGTTAGTGATGCTCCTGAACATTCTACAGTGCAGTGAAGAATTATCCAAAATATATGATGCTGTGGTTGAGAAACCCTGTTTTATGATTATATTTTCAGGAATAAAAAGTTATCCTGGTTTTTTAAAAAGCATTATTTTTGAAATTACTCCTTGGCGTGAGAAGGTATGCGAAGTTTATATATCTTGAAGAAAATACTGTAACTAGTTTTTAAAGTGAACCTGTGAGCCAGTAAATCCCAAAATGTGGTCTTAAGGATCATGGATTCTTAAGTTTTAGAAGCACCTGTTCTTGAAGTTACTTTGCAGAAGTGTCTTTGCTGAAGAAATAACTTGCCCCTTTTTAACAGGCTTATATCTGGCTTTGCTATATTTTAAATCCAAATTTAAGCTGCTCTTAGTGACTTTTCCATAACTCTTATTTGTGACACTCATAATTTTAATTCAAGTGAACATGGTTTTACTTCATGGAACTACTACCTTCAAGGAGTTTGTGATTGGTAGTATAGCAATGTTTATGTTTTTGTTGTAGTACAGATAACTTACAGAAGTGTAAATTAGAGTCTTTTGGGCAACTTTTAAAAAGTAAAGCTAACCATTATGACACATGTGATTGTGTTATATGTTCTTTTTGTTTCTGTCAAATAGCACAATCCATTTAGGAGATTTTAGGTATTTTCTCATTAAATTGGTCTCGTGTTTATTTGAACTTATGTACATTCTTAAAAGTGTAGGTTTTCTATCTCTGATCAGTACAGTTTGCTTTAAGTCGGAAGTGTCCAATGTGTGGTCCACCATTTTTTTTATTAGCCCCTCTTTTTTTAATGAAGAAGAACTATCTTGGGCTATGTATAAAATACATCATAAATCTACTGCATATAAGGGCTAAAACTTTCTTTTTAAAACTTTTTATTGTAACATTTAAAAGTCAAAGAAAAAAATGGGCTATAAATTGGACCTGCTTGGTTTAAATAGTAGCTCCCCGTACTACAAGTTTTGTTTGCTTACAAATGAGACTGCTGTAAATATGCATCTTATTGCCAGTCTTTCCTACGATTTGCTATGTGTATGCATAAACTTAGATATTTTCAATTTCAAGATCACAATTTTAGGGTATGTTTATTCTAGGATGTCTACTGTCAAAATATACATAACATATATATATATATATCTTATAAAACAGCATAGCTCTTTTTTGAGCAAATAGAACTTTTATTTAATTATTTATTGACCTTTTTTTTTTCCAGGGTTCATTGAAAAATCCTTAGTGATATTGACATGTTTCAAGTGACATAAATTAGCCAATGACTCGGAATGATGGATTCTCCGAAGATTGGAAATGGTTTGCCAGTGATTGGACAAGGGCCTGATATAGGGATATCTTCAGTCCCTATGATGGGGTATTTGGGAAAAGTCAGTGAACTTATTTTTTGCCTCAGTGCAAAATTATTGTTGTTTTTTTCTTCTATTTTTGAGAATTAAATTTGGCTTTAATTTTACCATTTCTAAAAAGATATTTCTTCCACGGAAATCTTACAGCAATGGCGAAAGATTGTTTTAATATGTTTGCCTCTCTGCTTTATTGATACGTGAAAAGAGAAATAGAACATAGATCTGTGATTTACTATTCTTTGAAAATATGGAATATATTTTTGCCTGGCATTTGATGTTACCTTTTTTCTTGCAAATAAAATTGATACTATTCTTAACACTTAAAATTTAATCTTTACAACATTCTTTTCTGAATAATAGCTGTTTGAAACCTTATATATACTTTTATTTGCCATGTTTAATATTGCCAGGACATTTGTTGAAAATTGTAACTTTTTTTCCCGGTTACCTTAACTTTTTTGTGATTTGGTATAAAGTAGTTATGCTTGTACTTTAATTTGTTTTATTTCTCTTTTAGAATTATAATTCAGCTAAAGTTACATCAGATGGCTATTGTCCTATTTGTAGAGAGAAGGGGAAGTTAAAAGCCTTAAAGACTTACCGAATTAGTTTTCAAGAATCTATCTTTTTGTGTGAAGATCTGCAGGTAAAGTATTACTCTTATGTAGCATATGGGATTTAGCTATTTGCTTTCTTCATTGTTTATATTTTTACTCATTTTGAGTTTTTAGGTAGTATACTTTTAATACATAGATAGTCTAAATTTCTAAATCTCCTACACAGTTTTAAACAGCTCATACTATTTTTTCCATTTGGATTCATGAGCTGTTGTATACAGTCTGTTCTTTTTTTTTTTTCCTTTTTAACATTGTGGGGGTTCTTGTTAACTATTAGCTTATAGTAGCACTCTTTTGTCTCTTTGGTGTATTAACTTTAGGACTGATTGGAAAAGTCAGTTTACCTGGAAGAGAGAATATTTTGGAAATTGTTTAGTCCAAAACCAATATATATGCCCTAGACTATATTCTATGTATTTAAAAGGCTATAGATGTCTTTTCTACTTGATTAGAGGAATTTGTGTCCATTGGTACAACTTTTATATAGGAAGTCGTTAAGTTCTGTAGTACTCTATGCTTTATTATACATGACAGCTTATGAAACTGTTCCATACATACTTATTTCTCAAAATTTTGCAAGGTAGGTATTCCCATTTTTAAAGTAAGAAAAAGCATTCAAGGCCATGCATGTGGCTCTATGGTATCCATATGGGTCTCTGGGTTTGATCCCCACCCAGGAAAAAAAAAATTAGGTAGTTTAGGTGCAGATCTTCATGAAGTGGCAGAGTCATGATTGGTAAGTGGTCTAATTTCAGATGTTTATTCCTGCTAAACTTAGAGTTCATCAGAGTCACTGGGAGTGCTATTAATGTATTTCTGGGTCTCACCCCCAGGTACTGATTCAGTAGAATTGGCCCACAATTCTATCATTTTGTAACTTTTGAGGCTGGGTCTGATAACCACCTATTTTTGGAAGATGCTGGAATAACCTTAGGGCCAGTGGTGTATACTTCTCTGGATGTAGTTTGAAAGAAGACAATCATAGGGATTACATAGTAAAATCAAATAGTAGAAACAAATTATCTAGGTATTTATTCATGGTAGAAACAAATTACTTAGGCATTTATTCAGAATGAATGTCAGTGTGTTGGTACTATTCCCAATACAGTGATTAATAAAATGTCCTGCCCTTAAGGTAATATTCTGGAGTAGGGAAGACTATAAAGACAGTAAACAAGTAAAGCATAATTTATTTTATCAGATTATAAAATGTGCTGAGAGAAAAATAAGCAGTAACCACTGGAATGTCAGAGGAGTTCGTGATTATAGAGTGGCAAGTAGAACTCTTCATTGAGAAAGTGAAATTTGAGCAAAGGCCTGAGAGAGGAAGAGGACTGAATCTTCCAGGCAGGGGGAGAAGAGAAGTTGTGTAAGAAGGGCCTGAGACAAAGAGGCTGTTTGTCCTGTTTGTGCTACTGCAATGAGAACAGCAGAGCTTCGTTTTAATGAGGGGTAGAATGGTAGGAGATGGACCCAAGTTGGGTCTTCATTTGTGGAAAGGTCTCTATATTGAATTCTGGGTAAAATGAGGAATTATTTCTCTTAAATTGTCTTGAGGCATCTCAGGCACTTACATAGTCTTTGTCATCACTAGGACACATTACCCAAAATCCTCAATGTAAGAGAGGAAAGATTAATTTTATCTCACAATCCAGAATGTCTCCATCCACTTGTGAGCAGCCAGCAGTGGCAGGAAGGGTCTGTTGAACAGCAGCTCCTCACAGCATCCCAATAGGATGAATCAAGAGCTTCTAGAAGAAGCCGAGATAGGAGTTTATATCCCTCAAGGCCATATACCTGTAATTGAATTTATAATGTGCCTTTTGCTCCACTACACACCTGTAATCAACCCCTATCTCATGTATTTGGATGTTATGGATTGTCTGTGGACCTGTGTACTATTGGGAGATTGGGCCCTGGTCTGGATGGGTGGATTGTCAGCATGTAGATTGGACTTCAGGCATGTAGATTAGATTATAGGCTTGTATTGGGGGCTTATCAGATCTTCTGAACCTTGTTCCAGGAGGGGCTGATTACTGGGATGGGACCTGGAAGTATATCTTTGCTGCTAAATTCCTCTCAGACTACACGAGACTTGACTTACCTTGACTTGGCCTCCTGTTTGTAATGTCGTGAGAGGAGCTGCGTCTCCTTCTGCCTCGGCTTTGTACTTCCACTGCCGCCACCTGCCCCTGATTGGACTGTGACCTTCTGAAACTGAGCTAAAATATACCTTTTCTCCCCTAAATTTGTGGATGTTGGGTATTGAGTCACAGCAACGAAAAAGTAACAAAGACAACTCTCCAAACCAGACCCAGCCTCCTGATAGCCTATGGAATCCATAAGTATTCCACAGCATCCAAATAGTGAGAGTTTTGGGGACATCACAGATCTACATTGTAACACCATGGCAGGGATATTGGCAGAAGAGTGAAATAAACTGATTTGCATGTTAAAAGGAGCACTACGCCTGCTGTGATGAATAAGAAGCTGAGACTAATTTTGTCTTCAGAAACCTAAGCCCCTGGTATTTCTTAGTGATAGGAGTGTCTTCTATTATTCCTAATAAGTCCCCTTAAAACACCTGTATTGCGAATGGATGACATAGAGTAGATCTCTAGATAACCTCAGGATGGGATTATTATCCAAAAAGGCCAAATCATTAGAGGGTTGTAACTTCTACACCCCTTTCCCCTTCAGTTGACTACAGGAAAGCAAGGAGATAAGAGTTGAAGATGAAGTTCTGTAAGAACTTGAATAATATTAAATGAGTTCCTAGATTGCCACAGAAGTACTGGCAGTATCACAGTACATCTGGATGGAATGAAAGTGCCACACCACCTCCTAGTATCTTGGACCCTTCATTTGTACTCTTTAGAGTAAGTCCCTGAAGGTGTTTCCTTGAATTCTGCAAGTTTTCTTGGCACAAAAGTTGCACCTTAGGAGAAGAGTTGTGGGAACTTGTTTGTAGCAGCCAGTCAATTATACAATCTCTGTTCCAAGAGAAACACTCATATAATGTCTTTCTTTACATTGTTGAATTAGATTTCTTACTAAAGCAAAAATATTTTCTTGTTAATGTATCCTAGTGTAATTTCAGATTAAACCCATGCTTGTTGAAATTAACTAGAAAAAATTACTCTTTTGGGGGCCAAATTTTGCTTATTTGTATCTAGTTCTTTCATGCTTATATTAATAAATACAGTTGCTCATGTCAGATTAATTCTCATTACATGGAAACTATTAAATAAAGCTAAAATCTTATTAGCCTTATTTTTATGATTTTTTTCCAGTGTATTTTTCCTTTGGGCTCTCAATCACTTAATAATTTAATCTCTCCCGAATTGGAAGATTGTCACACTCCAAATAAGCCCCCAAAAAGAAAGGTCTTGGAAACCAGCTATAAGGATTCATTACCTCTTTCAGCAAATTCTAAAAGGACTAGAACTCATGTTGTTATTAATAGTGAACGAACTTTAAACAATAAACATTCTGAAGAAATAGATGATGAAACCTCACCAAACTTACTGTGTAGTAATCAGCATAATTCAATTGGAGCTGACTCCTTGGAGAAAACTGAGACTTTGGAAGCTGATAATGTGGCTGCTGAAGATCTTGCTACAGTTGATGCTTCTGGAACTGAGGAAAATTCCCTTCAGAGTGAAAGGTGCACATCTGAATCGGAAGTGCCATTGGAAAGCACACATTCTTCATTTTCCTATGTCCAGGCTTCCTGTGTTCAGTGGAGAAATGCTTATGCTCTCTGTTGGTTAGACTCCATCTTGTCAGCTTTGGTGCACTTAGAAACGTTAAAGAACACTGTGACTGAGTTGGGCTCTAGAGAAGAATCTATATTTTGGGCATTGTTTGAAAAATATAATCAAGCAAATAAACTCCTGTACACCAATCAGCTGGATGCCATTAAAGGTTTGTACTAATATATTTCTTTTTTATTTTTAAAGATTTAATGGTTTGTCACACAATGTGTAGGAAAGATGTCATCCATAGTTTGGTTTATGTAGAGACCTAAGGTTCTGAGTGACAGCAGAGTGTCATGAAGCTTGAGATAACAACAGTTTTGTACATTATGACTGCCACATGGCAGCCTTGTTAAAAACTAATAGTGAAGCTGGGTCCAGTGAGCAGGCCTGTAATCCCACCACCGTGAGAACCTGAGTAGGAGAATGGCCATTTTGACCCTCGCTTGGACAGCTTAGCAATTTAATGAGACCCTTTCTCACAATCAACAATAAAAATGGGCTGAGGACAATGTAGCTCAGTGTGAAGGACCTGGGCTTGACCTCTAGTACCGAAAGAAAAAATAAAGCTAATAGTGAAAGACAAAAGGTTGTGACTTAGCTTGTCAGGGTAATAGTGGTCATTATGGAGTCCATCAAAGTGCAATCTTAAGTTTTTAAACTTCTGGAAAAGTGGAATAAATAAGTAAAAATCACTCAGAATCTTCCTTCCCTCCCCCAAAAAAAACCTCTCTTTAGGACAGGAATATAACTTTTATTTTTGATAAAATAAGATACCACAAACCTACCTTCCAAACGAAGAAGTAATTTCTTCCATGTGATCCTCTTGTTCTACTCTCCACTTTCCCCAGAGGTAATCATTACCTCCAATTATATTTTATTTTTTCTTCTTAATACACATATAGCTAAATAATACATTGCTGAATTTCGTTTTGAACATTTTCTATCCTATTTTATTTTATTTTAGACAGGCTTTTGCTTTGTAGTCTAGGCTTGTCCAGAACTCATTTTGTACCCCAGGCTGGCCTCAAACACATAGCAGCCCTCCTCCCTAAGCTACCACACTTAGCTGTTACGTGGTGCTGAGAGATTGAAGCTTTCTTCCTAGGAAAGGGTTCAAATCACTAGGCTATGTTCCTGGCCCAGTTTTGAATTTTATTTTTTAATTTTAACTTTAATTTTTTTGAGGATCTTTCTTTGTAGTCCAGGTTGGTCCTGAGCTCACTGTGTGGCCCAGACTGGCCTTGATCCCACGCCAGTCTCTCTGCCTTAGCCTCCTAAGTGCTGGAATCATAGGCATGTACCACCCTGCCTGGCTTGTGTGATACTGGGGAACTGAGGGCCTGTGTTCACTGGGTAAGCACTTTTAACTGCTAATCTATGCCTCTAATCCCCAGTTTTGAAGTTTTTAAAGGATACTTAGCAAGTGCCCTCTGGTACTTTTCTTGTTTCTTAACAATATGCTGAAGATAACTTTTTACATATTTATTTTTGATTTGCTTTTCTTTCTATTGGCATGCAACATTGTTTTTGTAAGTATCTGCGAAGTTACTTGTAGTTGGGGTTTATTGAATTTCAGTGTATAATATTTCCATTTTGAAAGTAGTATCAATGCAGTCTTCCCTCAGTATCCTTGGGGAATTGGTTCTGAGACCTCCTGTAGATAACAAAATTCAAGGATGCTCACATCCCTTATATACAGGTACATAATATTTTCATAGAACCTTTGCACGTCCTCTTATATTAAATCATCCCTAATTTATCATACCTAATTCAATGAACATACTTTTCAAATAGTTGTTACATGGTTTGGGGAATAGTGACAGGGGAGAAATGTCTTCAGAGCAGGATTTTTTTCCTGAACATTTTTCATCCAAGATTGCTTGAGGTCATACTGAGAACCATATGTGTATTTATGTCACTGGTGCTGAGAGCCAATTATATATTATGTTTTATGCATTATGTAATTATGTTTTTTTTTAACCTGTCAGTAGATGTGGGTAATTTTTTTTAGCCGTTGTAAATACCTCTGGTAGCCATTCTTGGATCATTCACCTAGGGCATTAGTGTAGGTAGGAGAGTTTCCCTTGTGTATAAGATAGGAGTGGAATTGCCAAATCATAGGCTTTGTGTTAAGGTTTATAGATAACTGCAGTTTTCCATGATGATTGTACTGGTCAGTATTCCCTCCTGTTAGCTGGTATAAGGGCTCTTCTAATCCATGTAGTAGTCCTTGATTATTTTCACTGTTCAAGTGGTATAAAATAATTTGTGGCTGTGATTTGCCTTTCTCAGGCTTAGAAATTGATTTGCTAGCTTTTCCTGTGTGTAACGACTGTTCATGTTGCCTCTTCTGTTTATCTTATCCCTAATCTATTGATTGCATGTTCTTACTGATTGGTCTGTGATTTTTAATATCCTTGTTCCTATTTTTACATCAGATGTGTTGTTGAATCGTCTCCCAGTTTGCAGCTTTTGTTTTAACCTTTTGAAAGACGTCTTTTAAGTTACAGGGCTTTCCTTTTGGACCCAGTAATGTGAGTTCAGAACCAGCCTAGGCAACAGAGTGAGACTCTGTCTCAATAACTGACTAACTAACTAACTAAATAGGAAAGTTTGTATTAAGATATACATCCAATAAAGAGGGAATAGTCAGTAAAACTGTGTAAGTCACTTCGTAGTAACTAGCCAGTAAAGTTGTTAATGAAGCCAATTTGAAGAAAGCAAGATAGGGAATTCTATAATGGCAGTGATGTTATTAAATATACTTTCCAACTTCCCTCAAAAAAAATAAACAATAGAAGAAGAGAAATGTACTAAATATTAGTTTGGTGAAAGTCATAGCTGTAAGAGTTCTTATAAACTTACCCATTCCTGTGACTTAGCTAATTTCAATAAATGTTATGCAAAGTAGAATAAATTGATGTTGTTTCCATTATATAGCATAGGTAATAACAGATTGCTTCAGAGATGGTCAAAATATTTGAAAGGTTAGCTACAGATTGAGTATTCCTAATACAAAAATCTGTAATGCTTCAGAATCATACAGTTAATGAGCATCAACATGCCAAAAGTTGAATGTTCTCTATTTGAACTCATAATAAGTATTTAATGAAAATGTGTGGAATTATTTTCAGGCTATGTGTATGAGAAACCTAAATGGATTTCATGCTTAATTGTGGATCTCATCCCCAAAATAGCTCTTTGTGTATATGTAGATATTCCAAAATCCAAAGAAACCTGAAATCTGAGATACTAATGATCCCAATCTGTATTTTATTAGGCCTGTGGTTATTTGGATGAGAGTAGTCCAGTAATCCAGGCAGTAAATGCTAATGATGCCATGCTCATAATAAATATTGAGCGAATAGGATGTGGTACCACAGAAGAAGAGTTAAGGAAATTTTGTCTCTGTTTACAAAACTTAATGATTCTGATAAGCTTTCAGTCTTCTTAATGTTACCAGTTTTCTGTGGGAAGATATACTTTGATGAGATATTAAGAGGATTCTCTATTTTTTAGATGGAGAATGTAAAAAAATTACCTCTGAAACATTTGCTGAGATAGAGACCTGTCTGAACGAAGTCAGAGATGAAATTTTTGCTAAACTTCAACCCCAGCTTAGATGTACATTAGGTAAGTAATGGGTATAACTTAACATATCTGACATGGAAATATGTACACTATAAGGAAATATATTTTTAGTACTTTAAGATGGTGAGATTTTTTGGGAGAGAGAATCTGAGTAGCATGATTTATAAATCTCCCTTGGTTAAATCACCATTGTGCAGGATTATTCTATTTAAATATGCAGATGGGTGGTTAACCTCTTGGGAGTAGATATACTTCTCAGAACAAGGTGAACACTTGGGGGGTTTACCCTTGGTTACTTTTTTGGTGCTTTCCCCCATTAGTCTAATTGAGCATTTTCAACCTTGGCTGTGCATTAAAAACACAGGGTAGCCAAGATCAGTGGCTCAATCCTGTAATCCCAACTGTCTGGGAGCCCGAGGCAAGAAAAACATGAGTTCAAGACTAGCCTGGGCAATTTAATAACTTAGTGAGACCCTGTCTCAGAATGAAATTTTAAAAATGGGTTAGAGATATAGCCCAGTGTAAAAGTTGAGGGCTCCATCTCTATACCACAGAGAGGGGGAAAAAGCAGAAAAAAGAGCCAGACACAGTAGCACATGCCGATAATCCCAACACTTGAGAGCCTGAAGAGAAGAATTGCATGTTCAAGTTCTGCCTGCAAAATTTAGTGAGACCCCACTCAAAGTAAAAATTTTAAAGAAGAGGTGGAAATGTACCTTTGGTAAAGCACCTACCAGTTCTATTCCCACTACAGCAAAACAGAAAGAAAAAAAAAAAACAGGAAGTGTAAGAGTAAATACCATGACTAGGGCCCCTTGTCACGTGGGTTAAATCAGAATCTCGGGGATGAGGCCTAGATAATCAGTAAGTTTCAGAAGTCCCTGTGTGATTTTTATACATGGACATGGTTGCAGGTGTCTGATTTAAACCAATCAGACTAATTCTGCTTTTCTTAACAGTGATTATAAAAATAGACATATCACACAGTTTGGCCAGTAGGATGTTGGGGATAATATGCTGATAACGTTTTGGGAAATCCTTTCAGCTTTTTAAGAAAGGAACAAAGTGGAACTTGCTTTGTCCTCTGTGAATAGATTTTAGGTATATGGGAGCAGAGTAAAACTGTTCTTTTTTTTTCTTTAATCACAACTTTATTGAGTTATAATTCATGTGTCTTTTACCCATATAAAGTTACACTGTAGAGGTCCAGTAGTATACTCAGAGTGTACAGCAGTCACTGCATTCAGGTTTAGAATATTTTCATCACCCCCAGCAGAATTCCCATTCCCATGAACAGTCCCTCCTTGTTCCCATCCTCCACATCTCCTCCCCTGCTCAGCCTCTCTTCTAGTTCTCTCTCAGTGGATTTGACTGTTCTGAATGGCCCATGTAAATGAGATCACAGTATGTGGTGCTTTGTAACTTTTTTCACTTAGCATGTTTTCAAAGTTTATGTCATTGTTTGGGGCTCAGTTGTCATTTTCCTAACAGCTAATGAGGTGAAATATATTTCCCCAGACATGCTGGATGTGTCAGGTTTTTTTTTTTTTTTTTTTTTTTTTTTTTTTTTTTTTTTTTTTTTTTTTCCTTTTGCAAATTTTCCTTTTGTCTCATGGAGCACACTAAACTCTGTGCCCACGAAGGGCCATTATATGTCGAGTTCCCTCTCCTTTTAGCTTCTGTTGGGGTTCAGCAAGTGGACTGTGTAGTCTGACTCATTGATCTGACCAATTTTATATATTCTATGGACTGTACTAGTCTAGCGTTTTTCTTGGGCTCCTACATAGATGTGTACTCTGTTCTCACAGTAATAAACTGATCTCCATAAGCTAGATCTTTTGACACCACCTCCTCTAGGTCTAAGGAACTGTCCTCATTTATCATCAGGTAGGATCTCTGGGATCTCTGGTAGGATGAATGATCTTTTTTCCCTTTGTTATGAAAGTATAATTATATACAGTAGAACTTTTAAAATGTATTCAGTTGTGTAGTCATTACTGTGATCAAGACATAGGACAGCTGTTTCACTGGCCTCCTTTGTAGCCTTACCCACTCCTCACCTTTACCCACTAAGTGTTAGGTGAATATTTGTTTCAAATGACCCTTTTCCAGAAAATACCTAGATTGCAGACTGAGAGGTTTCTGTGTTTCAGTTTAAGTTCTTATCCTTCTTATCCTGTTAGTTACATTTGAAGCAAGAGTGCATCTCTTACTTCCTCTTCACCTGGGGCCAGAGAAGGAGTTTTAAATAATTATTGTGTGTAATCATGACAGACGAGCAAGTGTACAATTCTTCCAATGCGGCAGTCCTCTCTTGTGTATACTCCTACCCATTCAGCAGTGATAGGTGCTACTATAGAGCTTGAAATGTTACTAGTGAAACCTGTCTTGCCTTAGGAAGCACCTTAAAATCTTACTGTGTTTTGTCATTTTGATCATTTATTTCAAAGTGGGTAATAGAAATAATTGTTTCCCCTGATATTGGTTACATTTTGTAGATCAGCCTGTCATTTTGATAATTGCTTTTAATAATGCAGACCTTTTAATGATTCTGTGCTATCCACCTAGCTATTTAGTTTTTCTCTTCTGTTAATTGCTCTTTGGTACCTTCAGGCCACTTTTGTTTGTCTTTACCTGACACTGGTATAAGGTTAGAAAGTAGAACAGACTACAGTCTAGATCAGAACCTTCCTTTTGGCTGTTTTATATTGGGTCAGAGGTAGCTTTGTGGATGAGTGGTAGAAGAATATCCAGCTGGGACCATTGGGGACATTGGGTAGTCTCTGCTTCATAACACAGCCTCAAAAAAATAAAAAACCTCCTCATAAAGACCCAAATCTGAAAAGCAAGGTTATAAAACTTAGGAATGAAATATGTATGAATCATGTACTCATATATGAATGGCATTTCAGAGTGGGGAAAATTTTTTATGTCAGATGAAGAAAAGATTCTTAAATATTAGCCTGTAAGTTTAAAACTTCTGGGTTTAGAAGAAAAAATTAGTATCTACAATGTCTTGATGTCTTAGAATGCTCTTACTTAAGACAGATAACCTGTTAGGAAAATGGCCTGAGGTATTAATGAGCATTTAACAGAAAACTGAAGGGGCAGATAACAAAGAGTCACTGAGAGCTTCTGAGTGTGAAAGTATTTAGGGTTAGGGCAAAAAACTAGGGTCAGTCTAGAGGCAAAAAGACCACTTAACTAATTCAAACAGGAAATTATAAAAATCAAAATTGAGCATTGATATTATGTTTTCTAGGAAGATGCTTTATATATAGTACTCATAATAAAATTTGTAATTTAAGGGAAATAAATCAATTTAGGAGCTTTGTAAATTGCCTAAAATGATGTGTAATCATGTAATTTAGTTAACTGTCCTTTGCACTTTTTCATATTTTGACTCACCGAAAACCATATTTTAGACCTGAAAATGTTATGTTATCATGATATATAAACTCTTTGCTTTTCAGTTGATATTTGGTTACGAGAGAATAAACATCTAAAAGCTGCTGACTAATTATAAGCTTATACTACTAACTGCTTGTGAGTGCAGTGTTACACTTTTCATTTTCTTTCAGATTGATTTGTATTCCTATTTATAAAAATAGTTGTTTTATTTTCTGTTCTTATATAAAAATAATAATGAGAGATTATACCATAACGATGGCTGTTAAAATAGCCTTTGTAACTACTGGTATTTATAGAACACACTTAGGCAGTGATACCTGCTGTTACCCTCATGGTCCTGCCAGGATGACTGCTCCTGGCCCTGTTCTCCGCAGCTGTGGTTCAGGCTCTGGGGAGACCTGGACCCGTAGAAGGGAAGCTTTGTGTGGAGGAAAGATGCAGGGTCTCGATTTGAGCTGCACTGAGGGTTGAGGGAAAGAAACCAACCAGTGACGGAGCCTGAGAATAGCACGAAGCCTCTTTAAGACTGACAAGCCAGTCTCAAAGCTGGAAGCCTGTATTCACCATTCAGCTTGTTTTAGTGACTACAAAATTAGATCTTAAAGTTGTTACCATCTTAATTTTTTAAGGAAAAGACTAGAATAAAAGGTTGAAAAGAGGAGTAGCTAAAGAATCAGAAGATTTGAAGTTGGTCCTTTAGTCCTTGTGTTTTGCTCTTCAGTTGTAGAAACAAGAGAAGATAAATGCTTTTGTCATATTATGACACTATCCTTTGGTATTTTCACCAGTTACATTTTTAATATTATCTTTAACAAAACATTTTATATGATTTTTTGCTTTAATATACACTTGTATAGTTCTTAGGATTTTTTTTTCTTTAGAAAAACTAAAAAGATCTGAGAAGACTAGTGTTCTTTGTGGTTTTGTCCTACGTTGTAATAAATGTCCACCAAGAAAAATGCAAGAGACTGAAGTGATGATTATATCTATATTGGCATTTTGAGGAAAATGCTTTTAAAACTTGCCCTATCCACCTACAAATGACTAATATGTACTGTATTCACATGCACTGTAAATATAAAGAGAAAAAACAAGCTCATCATTTGGGTTTACTTTTAAAGTTGTTAGTAATAATACTTTTTTTTTTTTGAAGGTGAAATGGAAAGCCCTGTGTTTGCGTTTCCCCTACTGTTAAAAATAGAAACCCGCATTGAAAAGCTCTTTACATACACTTTTACTTGGGACTTCCAGTGTTCACAGTGTGGACACCAGTATCAAAACAGGTTAGTTTTTTTTTGTTTGTTTGTTTGTTTTAAAATGCATTCATTCTGTTGAAATCGTTCTGAATGAAATAGTTTGAGTAAAAGTTACCTTGACAGAATTTATACTGCATCTTTTAAGTGTCTCTACAACTAAGGGTGAAATTTTGTTTTCTATTAGAGACTGGGGATTTGTTTGTTAACTTCAGGCTATTAGTCATTGAAACTGATCTTAGGCTCCTTAGGTCTTTCAGAGGTAACCTACACTTCCCATTCCTTTCACTAGTCCCACGCAAACACTATTGCATCCAGAGTGTCCCAACCATACGTACTTTCTGCTTCCCTGCAGCCTCTGGGTAAAGATTAGAGAGGCTGTGGGAATGTATAAGGCACAGAGATTGGCGCTTGGGAGGTAGCGTGGAAAAAAAGAAGCAAGAGATATTTTGCTACCAGATAGAGGGAAGAGATAGATTTTAAGAGATTGGTCAAAGAGAACAGGTGTTCATGGGACAGGAGGCCGTCACTTGATCAATATCTGAGAAAGCTACTGGCTGCTATTTAAAGATGATCAAACTACCCTTTGATCACTTATTCAGATTATTACAGTAAAAGTCTTTTACTCTTTAACTCATCTGCTGGTTCATCTCAGATAGAAATGAAGATACAAGAAAACATACTAGATGTTCATTGTCTAAGTATAAGGTTCTTTGTAGTTATTTAGTAAGCATATATTTAGTAAGCATACAGGAAGAGTTGTATTTGGGAGAATGTTTTAGCAAATGCAAGCCACAGAAATTCTTTTTAAACCTATTAGCTCAAATCTGCTAGAACAGGGAGAGAGTGTTTTACTTGTAATAGGCAGGACTGGAATAGTTTTACATAAGCAAGTAAGATGAGGGCAGATACCAGCTTACAGGAGTTCTGTCATAGATTTGTATACATGATCTGGTTTTCGTTTCACAGTAACTCACAAAGATTCTAGTATCCTCACTTAATGGTTAAGGACACCAAAGTTTGAAAGGAGCTAGGTGGTACCTAAGGAATACACTAGAAAGTGGCCAAATCTGGCATGATTCTTAGGCTTTGCTGGCCTCTAAGGGATTCTTGATCCCTGTGGTGAACCTAATCATTACCTGAGTTTTAAATAATATAAATGAGGTTGATGATCTGAGTTGGTTTAAGTAAAGGCTTTCTAGAATCCGGATCATATTTGTTCATCTGCTTTTCATTGTGTGTGTTGTATGTGCCAGGAACTTCCTTAGTTACTGGAAATAATTTTTACCATAGCCAAATTCAGACCACTAGTTAGGGAGATAATAAATGAACATACAGGAGTGGGCCAGTGATCTTGAATTAATCTTCTAACTTCTTTATCTTTGCACGTAAGATGGAAAGTATGCTTTAGAGGCATATGGCAAAGTTCCAAGAGTGCCATGGAAAGAAAACACCCACTTTGTTTGCGTTTTTTGTTTCTTTAGAATTATCTCGCTTAACTGGGCCTAGTGGAGCAGGTCTGTAATTTCAACACTTCCACTCTGGAAGGTTGAGGCAGGAGAATCTCAAGTTTGAGCCCACCTGGACAACTTGGTAACTTGACAAGACCTTATCTCAGTCTCAAAATTCAAATCATTGTTGGTGTTCCATCCCCAGTATCACCTAAATAAATAAGTAAATAAATACATAAATAAATATTCTAAATACAAAAAGTCATTGGGGAAAAGCTAAAATGAAGTGGCATTTCAGTAAATACATTTCAGTGTCATAACTCAAAATTGTTTCCAAGTAATCTAAAGGAGGCCTACCTAGCCAGTTCATTTGTGTTTATGCTCGTGCTTTTTTGGTGACGGTTTAAATGCTTTTATTTGATTTAGAAAGTGTACTCTGGAAGCAGTTACAAATCTGGCCTCAGAGGCAGATTGCTTGGATTCGGGTCTTCTGTCTGTTACTCATCTTCCAGAGTGCCCTCTGTATTTCACTTTGTTCATGTAAAATGGGGGAAAGTGTAGCACCTTTCACTTGCACTTGTTTGGAAGATGAAGGCCTACCACTGGGCCTTGCCTTGCATGTAGTAAGTGCCCAGAAATATAGGCTGTCATGAACACTTACTTGCTGAGACAAACTCTTCTTTTATAAATTAAAAAGTAGAAGCCTTTGGTTGAAACTTATCTTTGAGAGTGAAGAATTGTATTTAAATGCAGACATATGTTTGTTGACGCCTTTCTTTTGCTTTGCATTTAAAATACTAGCTTTCCTGAGAACTGTCTATGAACTGAACAGTCAGTGCATTTCTCACTTTGGATATGTCAATATTTCTTACTTTAGAAAAAATACTTCTATCTCTGCAATATGCAGCTACATTTTTAAATATATAGGATTCCCAAAAAAGCTTGTTAATCTTTTTGATGTATGGCAACTTTGGGACACCTTGACATTGAATTTAGTGCTTACATAATTTTTCTCGCAGCCTTAATTTTATTTCAGATTATTATGACAAGTTAATCTTGAGGAAAACAATTTTAAACTATATTATATATTTTTATATATGTGATTAGCATTGGGGCACACTGTTTTTATTAAAGTAAATGCAGCTGAAGTATAGTGTAAATCTTAGATGTATTAAGACACTTGTTGATGTCAGATATTAAGAGTAAAGTACAAATTTATAGCTTGTATAACCTGTGAAGAAGTGCGACTATCACAGCTGATACTGTAATTTTTTTAAAGGATCAAGCAAATTAATTTGTATGTATTCCGGAGTATGTGTTTGAAAACAATTTTTTTCAGTTTTGGTTCTCAATGATAGCTAGCCAGATTGAGCTGAATAAGAAGGAATGAACTCTTAATCTCAACAGCCTTAGAACATGGTTCTCATTGAGGGCTTTATGGCCCCCCTATAGGACATTTAGCAGAGTCTGGAGACACTAGTTACTGCAAAGGGGACTGATAGTGGCATCTGATTAGTAGAGTTAAGGGATGATGCTAGATGCCTTCCAGAGTGTGGAACAGTACCTCACAATAAGGAGTCGTCTGGCGCAAGATGTCGGTGGTACTGCTGTTGAAGAGCCCTGCCTTTCACACTTTCCTCTTCTTTCATAGTTGAACATTTTAATATTAAGTAATATTCAGTAATGTGGAGACCCGTCACAAAGAGCTTCTTTACCAGGGATAAGGGAGGACCATTACCATACTAATGCATGATTTGGAAAAATAGGAAAGTATGAGTAATACATGCAGGGATTACTTACTAGACGTGGTTTAACTTTGTGTCGATTTTAACATAAATGATTTTAAGTTTTGTCTTCTATTTTTATAGGTGTACAAAGAGTCTGGTCACCTTTACAAATATTATCCCCCAGTGGCAACCACTTAATGCTGCCCATTTCGGCCCATGTAATATTTGCAACAGTAAATCACAAATAAGAAAAATGGTACTGGAAAGGTGAGTTAAAATTGCCTTTTTATTTTTACAATAAAATTTCTGGTGAGTTGAATTGAAAATGGCAACTGGCCTGCAGCCTACCATTTCCCCCCCCCCCCCAAACTATTTAAATCCAAAATTTTCTTTTATTCATAGTGTGTTTGGTTCTTTTGAGATTTCTGCTGTTTTAGTTCATACTTTTTATCATTTTTCTCTTGCATTTAGCAGGAGAAAGAAGTTAATTTTCTTGAGTTTAACTCCTGCTTCGCCGATTGTGTCTTCTGTTTGCTATTTCCTCCTGTGCCTACCTCCATAATGGCTTCTACTTGACTGTTATCTTTTATCCTTAGATAAGTAATTTCTCATTACAAGTACTTGTTCTAGTTTCACAGATGAAAATGACAGGATATTGGTGAGATCACAGATCTGATATTTAGCAAATGATTTTCTTCTTCCATTTGGCTCTTTTGCCTTTATCCTTCTCTTTCTTATTTATTTATTTATTTATTTGTTTATTTTTGGTAGCAATTAGTTTTCTTAACTCTGCAGAGGTCCTTCCTTTGAAATGAAGAGTATTTTTGTATGCTTCTCACTGCTTCTCATGTTTGTCCAGATCTTTATAAAGGGATCATTGGTTCATGTAGCATTAGATGTGAATTGGGAGCTGAAGAAATCACTTTCTCTCATTGATTTACATCTATATGGGACTGTTTCAGAAGTTCAGTCCATTCCTGGTTAGCGGACAACTAACTGGGTAAGGGCATAGCAGAGCAAGCCTATCATTTAGATGATTGTGTTGGCACACAACATATGAATTGCCAGATGCCTGGCTTCATCAGAGCTCTCACCAGTAAGGAGACTGTCATTAGTGAGATGCTCTGACAGTGCTGACTCTGACTCGGGGTGATTGTCTGGCCCACTCTTCTGTTTTTCCTTTTTGTTACCTTTTTCTACTCATAGGGATATTGGATTTAATATTTTTTTCTTCCTCTTCTAAGTGCGTGCACTCACCAAAATTCTGGAATTTCTCTAATTTTAAGAGCCAAGGTCAAAGATGAGTCTCTGATATTATGTGCCCTCCTAGATGTTAACCTCCTAATTTTTCATCTTGGAAGTTTTCTGCTTCTCTTAAATGGATGTTCTCTTACATTGTGCCAAGTGTTTATCCTTAGTGAGAAGGTTGGTCAAAAGCACTTTTTTCTATGTTACCAGGTCACTGTCTTTAAACTCACAGATTTGGTCCATCTTAGGCAGTTTGTCCCTTTTGTTAATCAGTTGCATGTGTACACATCCTCTCTAGCCTTCAATTTTAGTCTAACTCTACATTAGGAAATGAAGTATAATTTGAAGTAAATAAAGAAATAGTTACATTACTCTAATGCCCTTGAATCTGCAAGAAACTCTTCAGAATCTTTCCTAAATGTTATTCTCACTAAAGTAGTACTAGTTCTTAATGAACTTAATATTGCCAGAAGTCTTGAAACAGGCAGTCCCCTGTCTCTTTCCTTCTCTAGGCTCCCACTTCAAATCTGTAAATCGAGGTAGTATTGACTTGGATACACAAAGTGATACTGAACTCATGTTACAGTTGTCTACTCTCCCCATGTTTAAGGAGTGGGAGTCCTTCATCAGCACCTGAGCTCCTTCTTTGTTAAGCTTCTTCCTGTCTTTTCCAACAGAAGTTTTTGTTAAAAGACTACACAGTGTTTGCATTACTATTACCGTATGTGTATTTCTCTCCAGCCAAGCAGTGCACGTCGTTATAGATTTTATTTTCTTACAGTTCTTTATTCTTCATAGAATTATTTGCCTTGTTATTCATTTGCTTTACTATTCACTATGAATTTTTTTTTTAATTCTTTAAACTTTTTTTGTGTGTGTTTGTATTATTGAGAATTGAACCCAGAGAACACTGGGCTATAGCTCCAGCCTCCACCCCTTTTTCAGCCAGGGGTGGGGTACAATCTTGTAAGACACCCAGTCTCACATTTGCAGTCCTTTGCCTCGGCCTCCTAAGTAGCTGAGTTTACAGGGGTTAGCAACCACATCTGACAACACTTAAATAAATTTCTAACACATTGCTTGAAACTTTTTGAACCTCCAGCACCCCTTTCCTTATGGGAGCCTCTGTCCTGCTAACTCCCATGTGTTGGCTAAAATTTCCAAGGCTGCCCTGGCCTCAGTGGGTTTGGCACATAGGGAATTTTCTTTATACACACTTCAGTCCCTATCCGAGTTTTTAGATGAGGCCTTATTTCCATCTTTCACAGCATCTGTTGCCTGTAAATATGAGTGTTCAGGGGTTCTGTGGGACAGACATGCTCTTCTGATCAGTATGCCTGCTCCATAACGCTTGTGTCAGCACTTCACCTGTTCTGCTGCTTAAGGTGCCACTTCTTTGTTTTCTGTCATCTAAATAAATATTTATTGACTTTGTGTTTGCTCATTTTTCCTTTCCTCTCTTTATCCTTTTGGACCAGTACCTTTTTTTCCCCTTCTCTAACGTTTGATAGCATTTGAATGGGAGGCATAGGAAAGGAAGAAGAGCCATCTTTAAACAGAAATCTGTAACCTAGCTTGGCAGACTCATTTCTGAATTTTCAGAGTGTTGTAGGAACCTTATTGTAAATTTCTTCCTTGATGAAAGACAGTAGGCTATGGCCATCTACTCTCCTGCAGTGGGCCATTGATTTCCTTGAAGCCTCCTGGTGAATTGCATCTAGTGTTTATATCTGCTTTTTCTCAGGCACCAGATAGACTTACTTTGTTGATCTGCTAATTGGTTGCATTGCAACATGTACTTTTTAATTTTACTGCTATGTTGCTTTACTTACATTAAAGATTTATACTCTTAGGAATTTTATCAATTAGTTTTAACAGTCTTTCAATCAAAAATGTGTTTTAAAGTTTTCATTGGCCAGTTAATAAGCAATATTTGTAATTTTGGCTTTTTTTATTCTTCAATAGTAAATTCATGTAAAATTTCACTTTTCAATGATAAGATCTTTATATATAAAGCCTTTTGTAGCTTTTTTTTACTTTGAGATTTATATAACTTCACTTGGTGTCTAAAAGGATTTGGAAATAAATTTCATATAGATTTTAGAGATAACTTAAAGGTAATGAAGTTCATCATGGTACCAGGAGTAATCCAACCATACAGCATTGTGGAAAGCAATACTGTTGTGAATACCTTCAACTCTTTGTGTCAGAGAATCTACATCTCTGATATGTCTCATTAGAAAAAGACTCTACTGATAAATCAGGTAAATGATGCCTAGCAGTTCCAAATCTTCACTTTATTTTTTCCACTATTTTTATTAATATACATATGTAATACATAGTATTTACAATGAATTTGGGTATTTCGTGCACATATGTATCATACCAACTTTACAATCCCTTCCCGTTTTTGACCCTTCCACCCCCTCCCTACCCTTCCCCCAACTGCGGCTATCACTTCATGTGGTTCTATAGAATGTCTGTGTTCTGGGTTTTCCAAGTCAGAGAAACTATACAGTACTTAACATATTAATCTTCTGCACCTAAATCATTTCACTTAAGTCACTACTGTAGCTCAGCTTCCTATTCCTCGAATGGGTCACAGTAGTAAAATCTCTTCTCTGAATCCAACCAATCCCTTTATTGGGATATTTACCAAAAGTTGAAGTTGTTTTTTTTTTTTTTTTCTATATTTTGCTTCATCTTTGTTGCTATTCTTGAACCTGGCCTTACCCACCAGTTCACATTAGAAAGTTACTACAAGCATGTAGTTCAAAAGACTAGTAAATTTGGGAAAGACAAAAAAAGTTAAATTTCAAATGCCTTAGCTGAATATTGGAAGGTGCATACTTGTATATTCACAGAGTTATCTTTACATCAGTTTTCTTAGGATAAATTTTTATCAGTGACCTAATAAGTGAATTGCTACAATAAAACAAAGTTAAAACTATATCACATTGCTACGTTAAATGAACTTAAATATATACCACATAAATATACTTAAAGTGACAGATATGAAGGCAAATTTAGTTATTTCAGAATTTTTAACTTTCATAATTTATTTACTCATATTTCACTGATTACTGTCAGTTACTTTTTGTTGCTGTGACTCAATACCTGACACCCACAAATTTAGGAAAGAAAAGGTTTATTTTAGCTCACAGTTTCAAAAGGTCACAGTCCGTTCAGGGGCAGCCAGCAGCAATCAGAATACATGGCAGAGGCAGAGGTAGAGGCAGCTTCTCACAACATCAGAAACAGGCAGGCAAGTGAGACAAGTGAGACCAGTCCAAGTCCCAGTCCTAGTCCTAGTATTCCAAGGAAGGCAGCTTATATATCCTTCTAGGTCTCCACCCTGTAATTAGCCCCTCCTGCAACTAGGTGTGGAAGGTATGGCCACTACACACCTTTAATCCTAACTTAACTGTAATCCACCCCTCCAGACTAGGCCCCAATCCACCAACATCACATGGTTCCATAGACGATCCATACCATTAAAATACATGAGACTTCTGGGGGACACTCCAGATCCTAACCACAACACTAACATACTTTTTTCTCAGCTCATACTCCTCTAGCTGTTATCGCTTTTCCTCTAGGGTCATTGGTGACGCTGGCCTCCGTTTCACTTTGTAAGTTTCCTTTAAGTATTCTCTGCAATACTGACTCAGTGGCTGCAAATTCCTTTAAGCTGTCTCCCTTTAAATTAAAAGTTAATTTTGCTGGATATAGCAGTCTTGGTTGGCATTATGTTCTTTTAGTGCTTGGGTGACATAGCTTTATGATCTCCTTGCTTTTACAGTCTGGATTGAGAAGTCTGCAGTTATCCTGATAGGCTTATCTTTGTAGGTCACCTTTTGTTTTTCTCTTACTGCTTTTAGTGTTTTCTTTTTGTGTTGGGTTTCTAGAGTTTTGTTTATGATGTGTCATGATGAGGATCTCTTCTGATCAAAGTTGTTTTGTGTTCTATATGCCTGCAAGTTCCATGTTCATTTCTTTTCTTAGATTTGGGAAATTTTCTTCCATTATTTCATTCAACATGTCCTTTAAGCCTTTTGTTTTGTCCTCAGTCTTCTCCTGGACTCCCATAATTCTGAGGTTGTGTCTCCTTGAATCACCTATCAGACATTGTAATGATTTGCTTTCTTTATTTACTTTGTGTTCTTCATGGTCTGTATGTTGCAGCTCAGTGACTTTATTTTCTAGGTCTGTCATTCTATTCTAAAGATGTTTACTGTGGTTGCTTATTATTTCCTGTGTGTTTTTCACTTCCTGAATATCTACATTCAATTTTTCTATATCTCTGTTGTGTTCTTCTCTAATTTCTTATATTGCCTTCATTATCTTCTGGTATATTTCTTCTGTGGTTTCCTCTTTTAGCTTTTTAAGGCTTGCTTTTTGCGTAGCTTTTTGCTTAGCTATGGTGTAGCTCTTCTGCTGTCTGTTTCATTTCCTGCTTTAATTCCTGCTTTAATTCAATGAATATCTGGGCCCTGAAGTTACTATCATATTTGACATTTTCAGCTTTGGGTTCTGCAATTTCAGAATCCCTGGTATCATCTTGGGGTGTTTAGCCTTTCTGTAGGAAGTTTGTTACCACGTTTCCCCAGTTCTGCTATATCTGGCTGTCTCTGGTGCGCAGGAAAGAAGGGTTTGGTGAAGGCCTAGTCCTAGATGCCTCTGGAATCCTCTGGCCCAAGGGACAGACACCGGGAAGGAATTCACACTCCTAGATGCCTCTGGAATCCTCTTGACAGGGAGACGTAATTCCCTGGAAGGCTCTGGCTCATGGGACGGATGGGCGGTGGACTTCCTGGTCCTAGATGCCTCTGGCGTGCAGGGCAGGGGTGAACCAGAAGCCTCTGGCGCGTGCCGGAGGAATGGGGCGATGGTCCCCCTTTTGAGGTGTCTTGTCCTCCCTCCCCCCCCCCCCCCAGTCCACCCACCACAGCTCTCCGTTTGTCCTGGCTTCCCTCCCTCAGGGTGGGGCTCTCCACCCTCGGAGCAAGGTTCCTCTGAGCCATTCAGGGCATCAGCAGCCTTTTCCCTCTGTGCTACTTGTGCCAGTTTCTTCCTAGGCGCTGTTTAAGGGTGACCCCAAAGCCCTGCTGTGCTCTTCTGAGCTTTCTTTTACTCTAAAGGGTTCAGTCTTGGGCTTTTTTTTCCCCCTTTTTAAAATGGCTCCTGCTTACGTCACTGCCTGTGATGGCTGCTCAGCCCTGTTTCTGATCTGAGATCCCGGGGCCTTTTCTAGGGGTAGCGCACGCTGCGTTTATAGTACACACTACCCGTGGGTGGGTGTTTCGGAGGCTGGAACCGCCTCTGGCTGCGGCGGCTTTCTAGGCTGTTTTCTCTTCTTTCAATGATTCTTTGGAATTTCTGACCTTCCCCTGGCCTCCTTTCAGTTGTTGGGAGTGCTCCTCTATTTCCTAGCTATACTGAACACACTTTTCCTAATGAACCTCTCATTACTACCCCAGTGTCCTTTAGGACTCTGGTCATATACTACTCTGGGTTGGCATTCAACCTTTATTTAAAGTTTTAACAGTGATTTTTTTTTTAAAGCAGCTGTCTGTAAAGGATAGTACAGTTGGTAGGCTGTCCTTATTGATTATTCAGATGTCTCATACAGTAATTTTTGAGGCTATTTGTTAATTTAAATCTTCATTATTTGACAGAAAATGCTTTATTATTTATTTGTAAGGTCTTTGAACTTCCTCCACAGAGCAGATTATAAGCTTGAGTTGAATAAAGTTTTTCTAAAGATGTATTTGCTTATTTATTTAAAGTTAGTCTCATCATTTCTAATTACTTTAATTGCTGATTTCATTCATATGATAGTACGAAATAGTTGAAATATTAGAACAAATTTGATGTATAAAATATGTGATTTTAAAATTGCATGTGTAGATACCTTTCTGCCTAGGACCTACATTGTAACAGTTTAGATTTATATACTTGCAAATTGTTATGTTTTCTAAAATATGAGTTGTTGTACTAGTTGGATTGAAAATCAAAAACTTATACTCTAGCCCAGTAACACAAGATGTGGTTTCTCTTCATGGTATGGTGACTCTTAGTTCCCCTGTAGTCTGTGGTTAGCAGGGGTTGACATAGTCCTCTTAGCCTTTCTTTCTCTTGTAATATATTTTCTTTTCCTGAGGGTGGATTTTTGCAGGAGGAGAAATTTAGCTCCATGTTAGATGAAAACAAGTGAGCCATAGCTTGGTGTCTCTTGTAGACTTTTGGTTGTAGATCTGTTAATCCATCCTGGCCACTTTTCCCTTTAGTGAGGCAGAACCTAAGTTACTCTTCTCAGCTATGCACATTGTCTCAGATACACAACATTGAGGGTGGGAAAAAGTCTGAGAATCAGACCTAGAGACAGGTTTTTCTTCTTATCTAAGAGTCTAAAAGAGAGACAACCTGGAACTATGAGTATGAGAACACTCTCACTTCTAGGAGCCAGTGAGTGTAGGAGGCCCAAGGAGGAATGGGTGGAGAGAGTAGCATATATTATCTCGAAGATGCCAGTTTTAAGTTTCACTGTTTTTTCAGTATGCCATTGTGAAAGAAATGCTGCCACTTAACTGTGTGCCGTTAGTGATAAGGTGGCTCTCAACCTCAGACTATCCCATTCATTACATGCAGGCGAAATATTAAAATTTATTTGGCATTTGGTACTTAAAGTTTCATAGTTATAGAAGGTTGTATGGGGGTTAGAGGTGTTGCTCAGTGGTTTGGAGAACATTCTGAGAGTTTGCCTTGAGCAAAATGATAGTAACACTGTATGAAGAATTAGGATTTAATTCAGCAACATTTTATTTCCCATGAGGCCCTGAATATATTTGGTGTTAGTCTTTTCAAAGTAAATTAGCCTAATTAAGAGTATGTTTCAGAATTTGTAGTTGCTTCAGTTGTTGTCATCCTTTGTTGTTGTTGGGTACTAAAATCAGTTTCCTACCCTGTCTAGATTGCAAAGCAGTTTGGAAAATTTACTTGCATTTGGCTAGAATTTGATTATGTACTGTGTCTGAGGACTGATGCCAGATGTGGGTTTTAGTCTTGGAAGTTTTTATTTTTACTAATGTGCAAAAGAACAATTTAGAAAGCTTGAAATGTACAAAAAGCTTAAAAATCTGGCAAGTGCTCTTAAATATATTATCTGATTAATATGCATATCTTCATTTTCTATGTAAACTTACATAAGAAACAGGAAACTAGTGAACTGGAGGAATAATTCAGTGGTTAAATCGCTTGCCTAACAAACACTTAGTACCTAAGTTCAATTCCCCAGCTCCACATAAACCAGGCATGGTGGCACATGCCTGTAATTCCAGCACCTGGGAGGTTGAGGCAGTAGGATTGCTGTGAGTTCAAAGCCAGCCTGGGCTACCTAGTGAGTTCAGAACTAGCCTGGATAATAGAAACCATGTCTCAAAAAAAAAAAAAAAAAAAAAACCTAATGTGATGCCCTAGTCTAGGATCAAGAGACTAGTAACTAGCCTCATAAATAACCTGGAAGGTCTTCTATGAGGCCAAGGGAACTAAATATTAATAATTGTTTCATACATAGCATTGTATCACTTATTTTTTAGTCTATTTACCTAGTATTAGTAACAAAAGAGGTAGGTGTATAAAGCTTACATATCTAGCCATGAGAATGAATCTCTAGTTTAACTGTGGATCATTGATGGAGACATAAACTTCACCATTTAACATTTGTGAAATACAAATACATTAAAAATTGATGAATAGTAGTCTAGTTTATGGTACATTTTACAATGTTAACATCTTGGATTCAGTGAAATATGTATGACAGAAAAACAGAGTTTGGTGGTGTTGACCAGGAGTCCTCAACCCCCAGGCCACAGACCAGTACCAGCCGGGCCCACTGGGCTTCCTGAGCTGGGAGCCTGTGAGTAGCAGGCTGTTGAGCAGGGACCAAAGCTCCAAACCCTGTCCACCTTCTCAGGTTCTGATGCCCCGCTGATCTGAGAGGAGGTGGAGTCTTGCTCCTTACTCTCCAGCTACTGTTGCTCCCCATCTCCAAGCAACCCTCCACCCTGCTGTGTAGCTAGTCTCCCTTTCATGCTCACGGGTTCTTGGAAAAATAGATTCCTGGTGTCAAAAAAGGTTGGGACCGCTGTTATACACAGTTTCTGGAACTTTGCAGATTTTTAAATTTTGAGAACTTGATTATTCTCTGACAAGATGATTGCCAGAGAGTAATTTCTAAATTATCCCTTGTCAGTCTGAACAGTCTTTCATTTTGGACATTGATTCAAGTTCATTTCAGCTGAATAAATTTTGATAAGCTAAGTAAGTTTTGACAGCTGTTTAAATATTAGGAAAAAGGATATTCAACGTTTTCCTTAAGTCCTGGGAGCTTTGTTAAATTTAGTTATTTGAATTCTTATTGGTGTAGTGGTAAAATTTTTTTTTAAATTATAGATGTCTTGAGGTCTATTTTTTTACTTTTTCCCACCATATATATATATATATATATATATATATATATATATATATATACACACACACACACACACACACACACACACACACACACACAATACATGTTTACAGTGAAGTCGAGTATTTTGTGCATACATATATCACATCAACTTTACAATCCCTTCCCATTTTTGGCCCTCCCACATCCTCCCCATTTCCCCTAACTCCTGTATCACACTCATTTGGTTCTGTAGAATGCCTGTATTCTGGGTTCCCCAAATCAGAAAAACCATGAGATATTTAACATACTTAATCTGCATCTAACTCATTTCACCACCCGTTAGCTCAGCTTCCCACCCCTAGAATGGGCTGCAGTGGCATATCTTGATGCCTCTTCTCTGGGTCCAGCAGAGCCTTCTGTTGGGATGATTCCCTAAAAGTTCTTTTTTTTCCTATATTTTTGTTGAGATTCTTTAATATGGCTTCAGTCACTAGTCCACCTGAGGAAAAAAAACTACTACAAGTGCAATTCATAAGGCTAGAAAATGGGAGAAAGAAAAAGAAAAATTTCAGATGCCTTAGTTAAGTACTGAAAGGTAAATGTTTCTACATTCAGAATATATTCAGGTTATCATTACATCAATCAGTTTTCTTAGGATAAACTTACATCAAAAGCCAAATAAGTGAATTGCTGTAATAAAAGAACTTAAGTCTATATCGAATTGCTACATTAAATGAACTTAAATCTATATCATGTAGTATGCTTAAAGAAACAGATATGATAGCATGCTTAGTTATTTCAGAATTTTTTAACTTGCATAACTTACTTACTGACATTTCACTAATTACCAACTTTTGCCAGATTTAGTTTATCATTTTATCTATCTGTCCATCCATAAATTCATACACACATTTTTTAAAGATTTTTATACTAGTTCCCCATGTTGAATATAATTATTATGTCTTGCAAACTAATATACTACTACAAATAATAAGTGTATGAGAAAATTTCACAGAATTTATAAAGCAGCTGGTACTGTTTTAAAAGGATACCAATCAAATAATTCAAATACCAGTCTATTTTTTTTGTTACACTTTCTTTAGGTTTTTCCTTTTCTCCATGTTTTTTGGTGCTGCCTGTCTCTGCCTCTCTCAAAGGTTCCTTTAAATATTTTTTGCAGAGCTAGGCTAGTGGTTTGTGAATTTCTTTAGGGATTCTTGGTCATGAAAAACTTTTACTTCTCTTTCAGTTTTCAGGGATACAACCTGGATTGACACTTGCTCTCTTAAAGCTTGAAATATTTTGCCCCGAGGTCTTCTGGCTTTTAAAGATTGCATTGAGAAATCTACAGTAATTTGAATGGTTTTGCCTTGGTAGAATAATGCCTGTTTTTCTCTTGCTGCTTTTAGTATTTCCTCTTTATGTTGTATTTCTTAGGTTTTGATTATGATGTGTTGTGGTGAGTCTCGTTGCTGGTTGAGGTTTTTTGGTGTTCTGTCAGCACTTTATACCTGAAAATTTCTTTTCCTAGATTTGGGAAATTTTTTTTCTTGATTTTAGTGAATAAATTCTTTATACCTTTGGTGCTGTCTTCTGCTCTTTCTCCCACACCTATAATTCTGAGATTGGTTCTCTTTGAATCATCCATCAGCTGTTGTATCCAGCTACTTTGCTCATTTCTAATTTTGGAGTTGTTCCCCATTTTATTTGTTTCCCCAGCCTTGTCTGCAAGGTCTGAAAATCTGTCCTCACAATATTCAAATCAGCTTCCCCTGCTTTCAAATGAGTTTTTCATATCCTGAATTTCAGATAGATTTCTTTTCAAAATTTCCACTTCTCTACATGCTTCCCTCCATCTGCGGTTGCTGGCAGCTCAGGGCTACACTCAGTCAGCTGCTCTTTTCCTGTACTTCCAATGCCTTTACGATTTCTGGCCTTCCTGTGGCCTTCTTTCTGTTGTTGGGCACTCCTGCCTCCTAGTTCAGTCAGAGGATATGAACTCTTGAGCTGGCTGTCTGTAGATGCTGGCAGCTCCCAGCTGTTATCAGTAGGCCTGGGGTACTTCCTGGGCTGCTGATTTTAATTCCACTTCCAGTGTTCCTTCGGGATGTCTGATCTTCCCCTGGCCTCCTTTAAATTGTTGCAGCACTCCTCCCTCTTCTAGCTACATTGAACAGGCAGTTTTTAACTATATTCTCAAGTTTGTAAGTGGTTCCACGAGGAGACATTGTGCAGCTCTGTTACTTGGCCACCATCTTCACCAGAAGTCCTACTGAAGTTTATAACACATCAACTCAGTGTTTTTTTTCCCCTTCTATACTTAGCTACAAATTAAATTTTCCCAGACAGAAATTTTAATTTGAGAGCTAGGGGCAGACTTCTTAAGTTCCATGCCCCATTACCGTATAAGCCAGGCAGGTGTTGGTGGCACATGCCTGTAGTCTTAGCACTCGGGAGATGGAGGCTGAAGCAGGAGGATTTCCATGAGTTCAAGGCCAGCTTGAGCTAGATAGTGAATTCAGAGTCATCCTAGACTACCAAGATGAGAACTTGTCTCAAAAAAAAAAAAAAAAACTAGTTAGCATCCTCCAAAAGTAGTTAATTTGAGCACTTGATGCTGAAGAGAACTCTGAAAGGTCTTTACTTTTTCCTTTGAATTCTACAAAGAAGCTGTCTTGTGATCTCCTTTAAGCCAAAACAATATTGCTGCTTACAGAGCGACTTTTTTTAATGGCCTGTGTTAGTCTTATTGCATGATAGCTTCCACCTGTCAGTGATACCATTTCAAAAAGGGTTTAGTGTTACATACTTCTTAGAGCAACTTCTTCATTTCTAGTTAAGGCATAAATCTGGAGGTGCTCAAGAAAAATTAATATAGTTAGCTTTGAATGTGTTGTGTGTGACTAGTTCACTTTCAGAGTGTCTTCTTTGTAAGTAGATACATGGCACTAAATCTGTCCAATTTCTTTTGCCTTTTCCCCAGAGTGTCTCCCATATTCATGTTGCACTTTGTAGAAGGCTTACCGCGCAATGACTTGAAGTGCTATGCGTTTCATTTTGAAGACTGCCTTTATCAAGTGACGGCAGTAATTCAGTACCAAGCCAATAATCACTTCATAACATGGATTCTGAATGCTGATGGTAAGTTTTAAAATGTTTTCTTTTATAATAATAGACATGAAGACTAAGCCACCGTGGGTTTTTTTATGATAAGCGTTGGTTTGACTCTGGTTTTCTCTGTATTCTTGTCTTCGCCTTTAATTTCTGTGCCCCCCTCATTAGAAGCTGGGTGGTTTTAGTATCCTTGCTCTTTCATCACATGTCTACAAGTATCTGCAAATGCATTATTTTTTTAGACAAAGGATGAGATTGTATACTACTATTATTTGCAGTTTGCTGTGCTGTCTTTAGTTTTATAAGATTAGATGTGTATATATTTCAGAATAGAAAAATGATTAAGGGGGCTGGAGGAATGGCTCAGCGGTTAAAGCGTTTGAGCAAGCGCTAAGCCAAGCACTAAGTACCCGAGTTTGATTCCCCAGCACCACATAAGCTGGGCATGGTGGTGCACGCCTTGATCCCAGCACTTGGGAGGCTGAGACAGGAGGATTGCCATGAGTCCGAGGCCAGCCTGGGCTCTGAAGTGCATTCAGGACCAGCCTGGACCACAAAGCAAGACCCTATCTCAAAAAAAAAAAAAAGAAATGATTAAGAATATTAAATTTTTAGGTACTTTGTACTTCTAAAAAGAAGCTAAATGATACGAAAGACTTTTGAGAACAGCAAAAATATATTTTGCTTAGTTTGCAGTTGTAAGTAAATAAAATGTCTATTTTTAAGACTATAAAACATTGTAACTCTTCTGTCAGTGAAGAAGAATTTGAAATCATAGACTGCTGTCAACTATGGTCAAATTAAAGACTTAATTAAACTTCTCATTGGAAGGTTCACTGACTACAATTCACAAATTCGGGGGATTTTCTCTTTGTGTTAGTCCACTGTGATTTAATGCTGGTTTGTTTTCCTCACAGTGTTCTCTTTGTCTTAGACAAGCTTATTCGGTCCCTCTAAAGTGTTTTATTAGGTCCTTGGTGAAGGGTTACTTTGATGCAGCTTTTTGCTGTTTGGGTGCTTTTCATACTTAGTATTTTTCCCCTGGGAAATAGTATAAAAATACTTTGCACATTAGAAATGTAATTACTACCTTAAAGCTTTACCCTGCATCAGAATTTGGAAGAGGCAAGTTGTCAGTAACATAAACAAAACAAAACAAAACAAACAAACAAAAAAACCTTATTTTAACTTTTACTGCACGTTGGGGAATGAAAAATCAACCTCAAATATAGCAGTACAAATTTCTAGGTTCTATTATAGATTTACAAATTAGTCTTGGAGATAGGGCCCAAATATCTCTATTGCCCAAATATCTATGAAGATCCTGATGTGCACGTTATAGATTTTTGATACAGCAAACTAGAGAGTCTCATAAGTTTTAATAGGTATGCAATAAAAAATAATACATTTGGGTTGTTTATGTATACACATAAAACACATGTGCTCGTGACTAACTTTGTATGAGAAGTTGCTAGCAGATCTGTATTTTCCTTTTTACAATTATAATTCATACTTCAGTCATGTGATTTGTATATTCTATATCAGACATGCATTAATATTTTAAATTTTTTCCTCTGGGAAATGTTTTTCTAATCTGTTGGATATTTGACTTTTGTTTGTTGTTCTCACTTGGTCACTAATTATGCCTTAGAAATTAACCAGTCTGCAGTGAAATTGGCCTTAAGTAGCAATGGAAGAAAGGTCTTCTGTTTTAATATTACTGTTCCTTAAAATTAGTTCCTTACACTAGGACACCTTTAAAGCCTGTGGCAGATAACATACCAGCTTTCTCAGCATTAAAAATCAAGTAGGGTACAGATAGCAAATCTATATGAACTATGCGTTTTGTGAGTGTGGTCTCTGAAATCTTTAATAGAAAGGATAGATGTGGATTTATAAGGAAAAGGGAAGGAGACGGATAGTGCACGTTCCAGTGCTAAAGATTAATGTGTTAATTGTCACTTCTTTATTGTTAAAATATTGTGCTCCCTCAAAAAGGTGTAGAAGTGGTTTGGGTGTAATCCAAGGGTTAGAAGAATTTTTATAGTGCAAATAACGTATTAAACATTGTTTATTTTCCATATTTGATTTCCACAAAATGGAATGTGGTGCATACTTGCTCTGCCACAGTTCTTAAGACATTTTACTTTTTTGCATGTATTTTTATTTCATAAATATATAGATATTGATCAGTTTCTGGTGCAGATTGTTGATTTTTGGAAAGCTGTTACTCATTTAAGCCTGTGGTTAGCTTTTCTCCAATTGTCAAATGGTTATAAATAAACACATCTTCCTTTAATCCCTGTCAGCTGTCACCATCTAGCCATTTTCCTTTACTTCTCAGCCATACTTTTTGTTTGTGTTTTTTTATCGTGGTAATATATGTACAACACAAAATTCGCCATTTTAACATGTTTAGGTTTATAATTCATTGACTTTAATACATCCAGTTTCTTTTTTAAAAATCTTCATCACTCCCCATTTCCAGAATTTTTTCACCATCCCAAACTGAAAGTCTACTCATTAAGCATTAACTCCTGATCCTCTCCGCATCTTCAGCCCTTGGTTACCACTGTCCTGCTTTGTGTCTGTTAACTTGTCAGTCTGAGGTACTTCTTTTAAGTGGAATCATTCAGAATTTGTTTTTTGTTTTTGTATCTGTTCTTTGTTTACTTGTGGTACTGGGAATCAAGCCAGTGGGTTTTACACTGAGCTATATTCCCAGCTCATTTATTTTATTTTTTTTTTTTTTTGGGGGGGGGGGGGGGGAAAGGTCTCAAAGTTGCTAAGTTGCCCAGGCTGGGCTTGAATTTTGAGGTCCTCCTACTTCTGCCTCCCAGGTGTCCTGTTTCACTCAGCATGTTTTTAAAGATTTGCCAATGCTGTAACCTGTGAAAAAAGTCTTCCTTTTTAAGACTGAATAATATTCTGCTGTGTATTACCTGTTCATCTGTTGGTGGATGTCTGGGTTGTTTCTACGTTTTGGCTGTTGCAGATGTGCTGCCATTAGTTGATAGTTATCTCAGTCTCTATTTTTAGTTCTCTTGGCTATCTAATCACAAGTGAAATTGATAAATTTTATGGTAATTCTCTGAATTACTTTTGGAGGAATGACCAGAGTATTTCCATAGTTTCTGCACCATCTTGCATTCTTCCAGCAAAGCAGCAAAGCATAAATGTCCATTTTCTCTGTGTCTGTCACTATTTGTTATTTTTCCTTTTTTTTTTTTTTTAATGATAGCTATCTGAATGGTGCTTTTTTCAAATAGGGTAAGCAAGTTGCTTCCTTATTCCTCATGTATGCTTTAATCCACTACCTAATGACAACTATTCCTATCATACCGCTAAAATTGTTCAGGAAAATACTACTGCCAGTGACCAGGCTGCTACAGGTATGGAGTCTTCATAGGTTTTGTCCCAGTACTTCCAGTATTTGATACTGTGGCCTATTCCTCGTCCTTAAAACTGTTGATTTTTTATGCTTCATCTCATTCCTACTTAAATGAGAAGACAGAAGCTCAGAAATAAGAATTGGTACTTGAGATAACAAGTTTCATTTATCCTGACAATTCATATTTATGAAACTTACCTTTTCTGATCCCTTTCTGATGCTGTTGGATAAATTATGTACTACTGAATTCTAACACCCAAAGCTAATAGAATGTTGTCTTGATGTTCCCGGGTGTTTTAGAAAATGTAAACTATCCAGAAAACTATCCCAGCTTTTCAGACTTCTGCATATGTTAACTATTGTCATCCAAATGAGGACTTTAACAGTTGACAGAGAAGAATGGTGGCAAGGATAAGGCACTATATTAGAATACTTTCCTTTGGTGGATAGTCATTGAGACAGCAGTTTACAAGATCAAAAGGAAGTAGACCTGTCCTGTGGTGGTGGCTTGTGATTACTAAACCTCTCTCTTTTCTATCCCCCAGGTAGCTGGCTGGAATGTGATGACTTAAAGGGCCTTTGTGCTAAAAGGCATGATAAATTTGATGTTCCTGCTTCAGAGATACATATTGTTATGTGGGAAAGAAAAACATCTCAGGTGACAAATAAAGATGCTACTTGCCTTCCACTTAAAAATACCAGTGATCAGCATGCTTTTGGCGAAGAGAAAACAGCATCTCCTGCATCGCATTCTGTGGTTGAGGCTGCCTCACTTGAAACATCTGCCGCTACTCAGTGCTCATACACGTCAATTGCTTCTTATACCCGTCCACAGGACAAAACTGTAGCTAAGGAAGATCAAGTTCTTCCCCATCCGAAAAGTTTGGTTGACAGTAATATTGTACCTGTGCCACTTGAAGGAGCTGTCTGGAAAACTGCCCCAGTTTTTCAGGTTAACACTGAAACTGTCCCATTAGAAAACACACCTGAAAGTACAGGATTTAGCAAAACAAATATTTTGCGATTGAAAGAATCACCAGTGGACTCTTCAGTGTCAGCTCCAAGTAAAGCAAAGTTTATCCAATCCCAGTTTGTAGATTTAAATTTTCCATTGCAAGTTGTAAATATAGACACACAGTCAATACAGCCGAATACAGAAGATACCACAGTTACTCAGCCTGTGAATAATACTCATGCCACTGATCTGATAGTCAAAACTGAGAAGGACACTCAGTTAAAACAATGCCTTTCACTGAAAACTGAGAAATTAAAACCAGAACAGCCTACGACATCTCGGGTATCTAATTTGAAGAAAAAAGAGGCCACAGCAGATTCTCAAACTGTAACAGCCATGTCATCACAGAATCAGCCCCTGAAAGAAAATCAGAAGAGACCATTTGTGGGAAGTTGGATTAAAGGCCTGCTGAGCCGGGGGTGTGCTTTCATGCCACCTTGTGTTTCGGCTCATAATAGAAATGCTATAGCTGATTTGCAGCCTTCAGTTAAAGGGGCAAATAATTTTGGTGGCTTTAAAATTAAAGGTACAAAGCAAAAGCCTCACAGGGTATCCAAGAAAGCTTATAGATGTGCAGATAAGCCTCCTGCCATCAGCAGCCCTCTACCAGGTCACCCTCCATCAGGAAGCACAGCTGTCCACCCACTTACAAATGACAGTTCTAGTTCAGAAGTGTTGAAGAGGCAGGAAAGTACCTCTGATGTAGCTCACCTTACCCAGTATACTCACAGAACGGAAAGTGGACTTTCTTCAGCAAACCATGGAGACTCAGATGAAGATCAGATTCATAAGCTTCGTCTAAAACTTCTTAAAAAACTAAAGGCAAAAAAGAAGAAGTTAGCTGCCTTGATGTCTTTCCCCCAAAGTGGAACACTTGCAAGTGAAAATTTGGAGCATGGGCCCCCTTGTGGGTCTCCAAGTGATTGTGAATCAATAGAAGACTTGTTAAATGAACTGCAATATCAAATTGATATTGCCGATAATAAATCTGGATGTACCACTGTTTCTGCTGTTCCCTCATATAGTAGTCAAACTCATGAAGACATTTTGGAAGAATTACTGTCTCCTACATCTATTTCCACAGATCTTTCAGAATCTGGGGAACCTGACCTGAGGTATTTGGAAATGGGAGATAACCATATCCCAGTACCGGTACCTAGTGAATTAAGCGATAATTCCCAGGGCACACATCTGCAACAGGACCATAATTACTGCAGTCCTTCCAAGAGAAATCAGTGTGAAGTTCAGTCAGTCTCACTAACAGATAGTGCCTGCATGAAGACATTAAGCTTGGAGAGTCCCATGAAGACTGATATCTTTGATGAATTTTTTTCCACTTCATTAAATTCTCCAGCAAATGATACATTAGACTTACCTCATTTTGATGAATATCTTTTTGAAAATTATTGAGTACTGAACTCTTTTAAGTATTTATTATTGCTCAGAAAAACGTAACTACATTTTTAGGTAGTCTTAGACACTGTTCCTGTCATAACCACAAATAAAGTGTAAGCTGCTATAGGTTCACTTTTGATTCTGCTCATATAATTTGTTACACAAACAAAAATCATCAGGAAATTCTTCTTACTGGTTTTATTTTGTACCTGTAGGAGAATAGGATTTTTTTTTTTTTTTTTTTTTTTTTTGAGACAAGGTCTTGCTGTGTAGTTCAGGCTGGTTCTGAACTCACTGTGTAGCCCAGGCTAACCTTGAACTCATGGTAATTCTCCTGCCTCAGCCTCCCAAGTACTGGGATTACAGGTATATGCCATCATGCCTGACTCTGTGTGGTGGTGGGGAATCTAACCTAGGGCGTTGTGTTTGCTAGGCAAGTGCTTTAACCACTGCACCATTCCTCCAGCCCCAAGAGAATGAAGATTTTTAAAAGATTAAAAATAAAAAGTATGGTCTAGTTTCTAGCAATTTGTATTGTTGGTAGCATTAAATTTCTAGATGTTTAAGTTGCAGTTATGTTCAGGAAAAACACTAGTTGGTAGATTGTTATATTCAGTTTGTGAACGTGTGACAGTTTTGTTTCTGGTTCTGTGGTCTTACATAGTAAGTCTGATAAGCCCACATCAGTGGAGTGCTGTGGACCTTTCTCTGCTTACAATGGAGAAATCTTATTCCTAGAACTCCAAGTAATGTGAAGTTTTTAATAAATGATCTATAAAAAGAAAATCTGTTTTTGGGATGCCGGTATTTATGTTATCACAAGTACCATCTTCTCAGACATTTCTGTAACTGAAGTGAGAAACTATCAGTTGTTCCTTGCAAGGTGTGTGTTGGGGAATAACCATTGCTCTCAAAGTTTGCTACATGTTGGGTTTTGCTATATATGAAGTGCTCATTTAAAAATTTAAAACTTAACATTCCTGTGAGGTATTTGTTTTTTGTTTTTTTTTTTTTTTTTTTGAGACAAGATCTTGTTTCCTCATTCAGGCTAGTCCTAAACTCACTGTGTACTCTGTGCTGGCCTTGATCTCATGGCAGTCCTCTTGCCTCAACATCCTGAGTGCTAGGATTACAGGTGTGTGCCACCATGCCCGGTTTACCATGAGATTTTCTTGAAGTCACAGTTTACAGATAATCAGTACATAGCTGACAAGTTGTTGAGCAGGAATTGAGAAGTGACTATATCTATCTCTAGCAGTGTTGAGCTTACCACTGTGTTCTGCCTCTCAGCGTTCATTTAAAGTTTGGATGCCCAGACAGCATCGTGACTAGTGATTTAACTCGTGTTTAGTAGTGGTAGTCAATGGCAGAATACTTTGCCAGGGACTTGGTACTTAATAACTTACTTGTCAAACTTTATTTTCAAAATCCACCCTACCCCCTTTTGGTATAAAAGTCATGCTTAAGAAAAAAAATGGGTTTCAGATCATTCTTAGTGATACTACTGCAGAAAGTTTATGTTTTGGCACATAGCCCTAAGACTGGAACACTTACTGTTGAATGAGCATTTTTCATATGTAGTTTCAGGCACCTTTTTTAGTATGTTGTATGCACAACGTCTTTTGTTAGTCTTCAGATTCTGAGGTGATTTATACTGTACTGTTAATTTAAGCTGCAGCAGTTCCTGTCTTCATAAATTTTTGCACAGATCCAAGTTTTATTTTGGAGGGTTGGAATTTGTACATGAAAGAATGTGTGCATTTACCATCTTTGGTTTGAAGTGGGTTCTCCCTAAATTGCTCAAGCCAGCAATTTAGCTTTTGTAGTAGTCAGGATTACAGGCCTGCTTTACCCCATATACCCCACATGTAGTGATTGGCTTTCCTAAGCCCTGCACTAGGTGATGGGTTGGAGGGAGGGCAGCAGGAACCAGCCTTGATTGGTCTTTGCAGTATCTCCATCATTACTGTGAAGGTTGGGTGTTTTCTGTAACTATTGGCCAGTTGAGGTTAAGGAATTGCTCATCTATCCTCTTATTACCCATTGAGAAAATATTTTTAGGTTATTGTTAAAGGCCAAATGCGGAGGAGTCAGGAAATGGGGAGGGGTCAAGATAATGTGGAAGGGTTGAGATGGATTCAGGCATATTTGGCTTACATCCAGAACACCTGGGCTTAGCATGATGCGCTCCCAGGACTTCTGTATAAGGCTATAATGATGTATCTCTGAAATGATTGGATGGATGGAACATTATATGGACTCTAGGACCCACCTCTTACTCTGCCTTATACATGCTCTTGCTCTTCCCTAATAGAGGGGACTGCGTTCTCTGAAACGAGTCCCTGAAGGTCATTTCAGTGTCTCCCTCACCACACTCTCGGCTGTTTGGTGGGCTCTACGGGTCAGACCCACATCTGGCACCTGAACAGGGACCTGAAGCAGTTAGGAAGTGTGGGTGTGGACCCCCTGGAAATGAAGAGAAGTGTGGGTGTCCTCTTTTTCCCCCACTATTTTTATTAATATACAAATGTAATATATTTACAATGAATTTGGGTTTTTCGTACATCTATGTATCATCGATTTTACAATCCCTTCCCATTTTCTACCCTCCCATCCCCTCCCTGTCCCTTCCCCCGGCTCTGGCTATCACTTCATATGGTTCCAAAGAATGTCTGTGTTCTGGGTTTTCCAAGTCCGAGAAACCATACAGTGTTTAACATACTAATCTTTCGCACCTAAGTCATTTCACTTATGTCGCCACTCTACCTCAGCATCCTATTCCTCTAATGGGTTCGCAGTAGTTAAATCTTGATATCTCTTCTCTGAATCCAACCAGTCCCTTTATTGGAATATTCACCAAAAGGTTTTTTTTTCCATATTTTCCTATGTCTTTGTTGTTATTGTTAAACCTGGCCTTACCCACCAGTTCACATTAGAAAATAATTATAAGCATGTAGTTCAAAAGACTAGTTAATTTGGGAAAGAAAAAAATAAATACATAAAATTCAATTGCCTTAGCTGAATACTGGAAGGTGCATATTTGTACATTCACAGGGTTATCTTTACATCAATCAGTTTCCTTAGGATAAACTTTCATTAGTGACCTAATAAGTGAATTGCTACAACAATACAAAGTTAAAACTATATCACATTGCTACATTAAATGATGTCAAATCTATACCACATAAAGTGGCAGACATGAAGGCAAATTTAGTTATTTCAGAATTCCTCAACTTTAATATCTTTTTTATTCATATTTCACTGATTACCAAGATACTTTTTTCTCAGCTCATTCTCCTCTAGCTGTCGTCACTTTTTCTCTGGGGTCATTGGTGTCACTGGTTTCCCTTTCTAAGTTTCCTTTAAGTAGTTTCTGCAATACTGGTTCAGTGGCTGCAAATTCCTTTAAGCTGTCTCTGTCATGGAAAGTTTTAAGTTCTCCCTTTAAGTTAAAAGATAATTTTGTTGGATATAGCTTTTAGTGCTTGGATGACATTGGTCCACAATCTCCTTGCTTTTAGAGTTTGGATTGAAAAATCTGCCATTATCCTGATGGGCTTGTCTTTGTAGATCACCTTCTGTTTTTCTCTTACTGCTTTTAGTATTTTCTCTTTGTGTTGGGTTTCTAGAATTTTGATTATGATGTATCATGATGAGGATCTCTTCTGATCAAAGTTGTTTGGTGTTCTATATGCCTGCAATAGTTCCATGTTCACTTCTTTTCTTAGATTTGGGAAATTTTCTTCCATTATTTCATTCAACATGTCCTTTAAGCCTTTTGTTTTGTCCTCAGTCTTCTCCTGGATTCCCATAATTCTGAGGTGATTTCTTCTTGAATCATCTATCAGCTGTTGTAATGATTCGCTTTCTTTATTTGTGTTCTTCATTGCCTGTATGTTGCAGCTTAGTCACTTTATTTTCTAGGTCTGACATTCTATTCTGAAGTTGTTTAAAGTGGCTGCTTGTTATTACCTGTGTGTTTTTCATTTCCTGAATATCTGCATTCAATTTTTCTATATCTCTGTTGTGTACTTCTCTAATTTCTTCTTTTGTCTTCATTATCTTCTGGTATATTTCTTCTCTGGTCTCTAGTTGCTTTGCAAAGCTTGGTTTTTGCTTATCTGTGAGTACGTGTAGCTCTTGTACTGTCTGTTTTATTTCCTGCTTTAATTCCGGCTTTTATTCAGTGAATTTCTAGGCCCAGAAGTTTCCATCATTTTTGCCATATTCATCTTTATTTACCCTGATATCATCTCCTGGGGTTTCAGGTCTTTTTGTAGGAGATTTGTAACTGCGCTTCCCCATTTCTTCTTTGGTCTCCTCTACTTTCTTTTCAAGGCTTGCTTTTTGCTTAGCTAAGTGTTGTAGCTCTTGTGCTGTCCTGTTTCCTGCTTTGCTTCCTGGTTTAATTCCTGCTTTAATTCTTGCTTTGACTATCTGGGCCCAGAAGTTACCATCATTCTTGCCCATCTCTTCTTTGGGTTCTTCTTTGGGTTCTGCAATTTCAGCACCCCTTGCACCCTCCCCTGAGGAGTCAGATCTTTTTGTATAAGATTTGTTACCACGTTTCCCCATGGTTCTGCTTCCTCTGTCTCTGGTGCACAGGAAAGAAAATGGCTCCTGGTGACGTCACTGCCTGCGACGGCTGTTGAGCCCCATTTCTGATCTGGGATCCTGGGCCCTTTTCTAGGGGGAGCACACGCTGCGTTTTTAGTACACACACCTGCAGGTTGGTGCTTCTGAGGCTGGGGCCGCCCACTGCCAATAATTCCCACTTACTGGATCTGCGCTTACCTTGGGCTGAGGTTCTGGCCTTCAGACCTTGTTTGTGATCTGTGGGTGCCAGCAGCTCAGGGCCGCGCTGAGTGGGCTGCTGCTTTCCTCCTCTTCTGATGTGACTTCAGGACTTCAGACCCGCCCGCAGCCTCCTCTCCTGTTGTTGTGTGCTCCGTCCTCTCCCAGCTCCATTCCGTCAGCTGTTCTGGTCCCCACGGGCTTTCTTGTGTCCGCAGCTGCCTGCCGTTTGCAGGCAGCTAGGGCAGCTTCCTGGACTGCGGGGATTTTTTTTTTTTTTTCGGTTTCGATGATCCTTTGGAGTTTCTGGCCTCCCGCTGGTCGCCTTTCAGTATTGGGGGATGCTCCTCTCTTTCCTGGTGTCTTACTCTTCGTTGCTGTACTCAATACTTGACACGCACAAGTTTAGGAAAGGAAAGGTTTATTTTAGCTTACAGTTTCAGATGGTCACAGTCCATTCAGGGGTGGCTGGCAGCAATTGAAGTACATGGCAGAGAGAGAGGTGGAGGCAGCTTCTCAGGACATCACACACAGGCAGGCAAGTGAGACCAGAGAGTAGTCCAAGTCCCAGTCTTTGTCTCCTGCATCTGGGTATCGAAGGTGTGGCCACTACACACCTTTAGTCTTAAGTCACACACCTTTAGTCTTAACCCACACACCCCTAGTCTTAACTTACACGTCCCTAATCCCAACAACTGCAATCCACCCCTCCAGGCCAGACCCCAATCCACCAACATCATGTGGCTCCATAGACAATCCATAACATTAAAATACATGAGACTTTTGGGGGACACTCCAGATCCTAACCACAATAGCTAGCTACACCAAACACACTTTTTCTAACTTTCTTCTTGACTTTTTAAGTGCGTTGATGAGCAGTCCTTTTACTCAGCCGCCATCTTGACCGGAAGCCGTGGGTGTCCTCTTTGAAGGACTCCTAGCTGCAGTTGCTGCACCAGAACTGTCAAGGCAGCAGCAACCTAACCATACCCTCCTCATGCCTCACAAACGGAGAAGAAATGCTACCATTTCCTCAGTGAGTCCCTGGAGAAGTTAGAGGTACAAGTGCTGGCTCTGAGACAGGCTCAGGATCAGAGGGAGAAGCTGAGACTAAGCAAAAGGAAGTCTCAGAATCAAAGGGATAAGACAAAACTAAGAAAAATAAAGTCTAATGAGGACTCAGGAAAAAGGCCCAGAATCAAAGGGAGAAGCCCAAACTAAGCAAAAGGAAATAAGGCCTCACTAAAGAGCATGGAGCTGTGATCGCCCCTGTACGAAATGAGCCTTTAGGTGACTGGATTCAGGTGGCACTTGAATTGAGAATCTGAATCTCGCCTAAAGCTATATCACCTGTAGGGACTTCTGTTTCTATTCTCAACCAACTTACACTAAGTGAGCTACAGATTCATCTGGGATGTGTAACGTGGCTGCGCCTGTGGCTGAAGGTCGCAGCAGGACAGCCGATCCCACTTTATGAATGCCTGTGAGGACACTTGATACCCAACCTATTTGGATTCCTGCCAGAAATGGCGAACGTGGACCCCTAAGTCTGAGGAAAAGATGAAAGTGTGTATTTGTTCTGTTAAGAGTGTTCTATTATAGAGGGGTCAGAATGTGTGGAAGGGTCGAGATGGATACAGGCATATTTGTCTCACCAAAACACCTGTGTTTAGCATGCTGAGCCCCCAGGACTTCCATATAAGGCTCTAATTCTGTTTCTGAAATGATTGGATGGTTGGAACAGTACATGGATTCTAGGACCCACCTCTTACTCTGCCCAATAAGGTGGACTGCCCTCTCTGAAATGAGTCCCTGGGGGTCATTTCAGTGTCTCCATGGCCACACTTTCCGCTGTTCGGTGGGCTCCGCAGGTTGGACCCACAGCTAAACACTATTGTAAGCCTGACATAAGGCAGTAAAATAAATTCTCTTTTAGAAATTTTGTCTTAACATAGGAGATAACATAATGTTAGGTGGTAATAGAAGACACATCCGATTGGTTCTTGACATTTCTGGCAGTAATGAGCAATATACTCATTGAATACCAAGCTAGAAAATAATGAGCCTTTTCTCCTAGGGGAAACAAGGCTCAATCCCTGTGAGCAACTGATCACATCATTTTTGTCACTAACTGGTAATCATGATCTAATGTTTCTTCTCAAATCTAACTTATGTAATCTTAATATTGGTTTGTTAATGTTGAACTTGGGACAGCTACATTATAATGTATTACAGGTCTGAATAGAATTTATCAGATTTTTCTCTTCAAGGAACATTGCAGCTGCCTTGTGCTTACGAACACTAGACAGCACCTGAGCCCTATGCTTAGGATCATTTGGAACAACAAAGTCACAGTAAAGCACAGCACTGGAAAGGAAGCCTCTGTTATGACAGGGCTCCCTCCATCTGGAGTGCAGGTCACTGTGGGGTTAGGATTACTCTGGGATTGGGAGAGTGTGACCAGAAGAATCTCTTGAGAAGGGAGCCTGGGAGCAGGCCTCTGAACAAGAAGCGGGGGCTGTGGTCCTCCCCCTGTCTTTTGCCAACTGGGTTGAGGTCTGATATCAACACTACGTATAAAGATACTGAACTTTTGCTGTCACTTGCCAGTTTTTTCCAGAAAGCCATCTTTTTTCTTTTTCTTTCTTTCTTTCTTTTTTTTTTTTTTTTGGTGTTGGAAATTGAATCCAGGACCCTTTTTAATTTACATACATTTCCTAATTGAACTGGTCTCTTCTGGAGGGAGTAAACATATGGGTAATACATAATGTTTACATTGATCTTGAGTATTTTGTGCATATACATATCACAATAAAAATACAAATTTTTCCCCTCTCCCTTTTTGACTCTCCCACATCCTCCCCCTCCCTACTAGTTCTCATTATTTCCCTCAGTTGGTTTTATGAAATGATTGTGATCTGGGTTTCTCATATTAGAGAAAGCATTTGATATGTGATCTTTTGCCTTTGACTCACTTCACTGAGCATGATGGTCTCAAGCTGTGTCCATTTACCTGCAAAAGCCGCAACCCTATCTGTCTTTATAGATGAGTAGTACTCCATTGTGTACATACACCACAATTATTGTATCCATTGGTCTGCTGATGGGTATTTTGGTGTCTTCACATTTTAGCTATTGTTAATTGTGCTGTTGTGAACATAGGTATGCATGTATCTCTGTTATAAGATGTTTCTAACTTTTCTGGGAAAATTCCTAGAAGAGGTATCAGTGGAACCAATGGGATATTTCCAATATTTTAAGAACCTTTCATACTGCTTTCCATAGTGGTTGTACCAGTTTATATTCTCACCAGCAATGTAATATAGAGTTCCTTTTTCACCGCACCCTTGCCAGCACTGATTGCTGTTTAAGTTCTTGATCTATATGCCATTCTTTCTGGGGTTCGATACGGAATAGACAAATTTTTAAACATTTGAAATGTGTTTTGATATGAAGGTTTCTGATTTTTCTATATTTCTTCAAATAGTGAGTTTATTGTTTAATACCGTTTATTGAATAAATTCCTCTATTTAACCAGTCAAAATATGCCAGTCATGTATCTTCATGCCACATTTTAAAACTCTTGTTTAATTCTCATAAAATATTAAGGTCAGGGCTGGCAGTGTAGCTTAGTGGTTAAAGCATTTGCTAGGCCCTGGGTTTGATTGTCTGGCACCATGTAAACCAAATGCAGTGGCATACACCTATAATCCCAGCATTGGGAGATGAGATAAGATTGCCATGAGTTCAAAGCCCGCCTGGGCTGTATAATACAGGATCAGCCTGGACTACAAGGCAAGGCCCTGTCTCCTCAAAAAAAAAAAAAAAAAAAAAAGTTTTAAATACAAGACTCTGAGGCAGGAGGATCACAAGTTTGAGCCCAACTGGAACAACTTAGTGATTTTAACAAGATCCTGTCTCAAAACATAAAAAATGGGGTAGAAGCTGGCTTCAGTCTCCAGCATCAAAATAAATTTAAGTATAAATACTGATTCAATACCAATCTTCCAGAAGCTGAGGGAGAAAGAGGAAAAGTCCAGTGAACTTCGTAGGCATTATTTGATCCTCTTAAATATCCACTTTAATGTCACAGCAAAGCACTGGGCAAGTCTTAAAAGGAGTATAAAAAGCAAAGGTTATATTCAGAGTGTTGCCAGCTACCACAAAATCAACCAAAAGTTTTGGCCTCTGATCTGATAGTCCAGGGGCCAAATGATGCCCCATGTCAGAAGCACAGGGTGCTAACGAAATTCACGGCAACGGTAGGGTCAATCTGTGCAGCTAGAGAAAGGATCCTGCAAAAGTAACCTTGAGCTGATGACCTCATTCTAAACCTTTTCTAGAGGCAGCCCTTCATGTGGGCATCAGGGCCACAGGTAAAGAGCTCCCCACAGTTGTTGGGCTCCAAACAGGCCTGCTTAGTGAGTTCACATCAGAGTTTCACTCTGGGGCTCTCTTAACGTTTGTTAAAATGTAAAATTTATGTGAGGCAGTTGTTTAGGAAAAGCCTCCTGCGTGAAGCCCAACAGACCAGACCCGAACAGCGTCGCCCCCAGAGAAGAAGAGTAATGCTGAGGCCACCTGCACCTGTTCCTAGCCTCTGCTCTGCCGTTTTTCTGCCTATAAAATTTATGTCCTGCTCAACTCATATGAATGACCTTTTTATTTCATTGATGGGGTGTTGCTCAATTGAATCACTAAAAATTAAATTCCATCTGTTGAAATTTAGTCTCCTAATAGTTTTTCAGGACCAAGAGGACCATGTCCCCATGTTTCCATGGAGCATTTCCTTGGGACCACCCTTGGGGTTGCTGTAAGGCACATCGGGGGCTTCTAAAGACGGCACATCCACAAAAAGGCACTTGTTCTGCAAAGCCAGAAGTGCTAAAGTGACTGTAAATCTTGTACTGGAGACATTTAAGATTGTCAATAGATTAAATATACAGAATACAGAAACAAGAGATGATAAGAGAAAACCCTGTGAAATACTTCAGATCTCAAATGAAAATTCATTCTGTTTAGTTATCGCAGGCACTTAATCATGGGTAAAGTACACCTCATGCCAGTTTCTCCTTTATGACACCCCTCCCACTAGGCCGGGAGGCAGATTGCCTAAATGTGCGGAGGAAGTTCTCGTGTTTGCAGAATGCACCTGGCTGTCAAGTGCTGCCTTCATCCCTAAGGCAGTTTAAATAAGGAGGCCTATTCAGCAGGGTGGCAAGGTGTCAAGAATTCCTATGCTTGGTAATTAATAGAGAAATCCTATATTTAAAACTTGGGTACCATTATGGGTCTTAAACAAAGCACATTTTCACCTCTCTAGTGCTCAAAGAGAGCTTGACTCATCAGACTGATAGTGTAAGTGAGCATACCTCTGAAATATAAATAAACCATGATTAAGCTCACACATGATAGTCTATGCCTCAGTTTATTATGAAGGCAGTTGAGAATTTCCTATTTGTGTAGCACCTGTTTTATTTGGATACAACCAGTTTGAGTCATATCTGACAGACAATTTTTTCTGTTTTGTTTTTACTAAAAAGAACAGTGAGTGGGGCATGAGAGTACAATAATTCCAATAATCTGGGAGGCTGAAGCAGAAGGATTACAAAGTCGAGTTCAGACTGGATAATTTAGCAATTTAGTTAAATAAAATAATAATAAAATATGGTTCAGCACGAAGACCTTGGGTTCAATCCCCCAAACAGCCAAAAAATTAAAAAGAACTCAATTCCTAGAAGAATAACTAAAGCATGGCATTTTATTGGGTTGCTAGCATTAAAGTAACTCACAGAAAAAGAAACGCAAGTTGGTATCTGCTAATGACGTAAATCTCTGTAAAGTTATTCTGGAAGCATCACTATCAAAGCCCATCATATTCAGCCATTCCGAATTGTAACAGCAAAGCATGTGTTAAAACCTCAAGGCAGCTGTTTTTATCCCAGTCCTTTATTACTGATTTTACACATGTACTTAATTGTTCAGCCAAAAAATAAATAAATAAGTAAAAATAAGTCACCCAGGTCTCTTTTGGTACTGGACTATTCTTTTTGTGTTATCTTAAAAACTTCACCTTGGCAATTTCTCCGTACCTACACGTTTCAGATTTGACATGCTGTAAGGCCTTCATCGGTAATTAGCATACAAATTCAATTAATAAAAGCCAGAGCTTCCTATTTGGTAACTAAGAACTCTGCTCCACAGGGCCTTTGATTTCCTCTGACATCGTGAAATGTTTTCCATGAAGTTGTCAATGAAACACCCAAAGCACATGAGCTAACACCAAGAATCAACACATGGGAATAGATCTAAAAAGCTTCTGAACAACAAAGGAAACTGTATTAGTTTGGATTCTTTCAAAAGGCAGAATTTACAGAAATTATAACAAAAGGATCTATTCAGAAGGCTTACAATCCGAGGATAGAGATAGTCCAAGACGGCGGCCTGCACGTGGGAACACCCGTCCGGGACTGCAGGACAGCCGGTGAAGTCCGCTGAGGATCTTGTTTGTTCAAAGAACAACAGCAAAGACTAGAGCGTGAAGATCGGCGACTGAAGATCAGCAAGGGGCAGACAGACGCAAGTCGAGACTGGAGCGAATCTGTGCTGAAGACCTGAAGCACGAGAGCTTTCCCAGAGGAAGAAGCTGCAACAAACAATCTTTCGTCCTTGCTTTGATACACTTCAAGTCTCAGTGGCCCTCCCACATGTGAGCAGGTGCTCTTCCCTCATTCGCTGGCCCACAGATCACTCACACTCTAATCCTGGCTGGTTCTCAATTCCCAATCTAGGTGTGGTTCCCAAACCCTATTCCACATGTGCTTCCTGACGCCTCAAATTGACGTAATCTCTCCAACAGTCACAGAAACAATTGACAGAGTGAAGAGGGCACTCACGGAGTGGGAATTTTTTTTTTTTTTTTTTGCCAGCAACTCCTCAGACAGAGGACTATTGGACTGTACATAGAAACAAACAAAAAAATTAGACCCTCCAAAATAAAGGACTCAATCAAAAGGAATCTGAAATGAATAAACAGTTCTCAGAAGAATCCAAATGGCTACGGAATACATGAAAAAAGTTCAACATCTTTACCATCAGAGAAGTCCAAATCAAAACAACACGGAGGTTCCATCTAACTCCACTAAGAATGGTTGGTAGTAAGAGGCTGTGGAGATAAAGGAATCTTCTTACATTGCTGGTGGCACTCTGAACTGGTAAACCACTATGGAAAGCAGTATAGAAAAAAACTTTAAAAACTGGAAATAAATATCCCATTTGACCCAGCTATACCTCTTATGGGTATCTTCCCAAAAGAACTAAAGTCATCATCATACAAGAGTGACACCCTCATACCCATGTTTATGGTAGCAAATTTATAGTAGTTACATCATGGAAGAAGCCCACATGTCCAACAACAGAAGAATGGATAAAGAAGATGTGGTATGTACTCTGCTGTGAAGAAAGACAAATTTGAGTCATTTATAGGAAAATGGATGTACCTTGGATCATCATCATGCTTAGTGAAATGAACCAGACCAAAAAAATCTTGTATGGTTTCACTAATAAGAGAAAACCAAACCACAACAAATAAAAGATAGATGGAAGAAAGAAGATAGACTTTGTGGTGAGGGGAAAGGGATGTGGTAGGCGAGCTGAGAGAGTGGAAAGGGGAAGGGAATGTGATATGTAAATAGTAATAAAAATTTCACTTAAATATTTAAAAAATTTGTTCATGAATACACATGTTTTGATGAGAGGATTCTAAGCTTCTCATAATGGATTTTTAAACATTTAAAAGAATTTTATTAACTTTTTGAGACAGGCCTCCCTTGCAGTTCAACCAACTTGTAGTTAGTTGGCTTTGAACTCACAGCAATCCTTCTACCTCGGCCTTCTGAGTGCTGGGATAACAGGCATGCACCACCACCCCCAGTTTATGGATTGAAAAAAAAAAAAGAAAAATGGGATAAAACCCAGCCTATTTGCATTTCCATGAACTTCTTCCTATAGAAGTCCTTTATAAAAGTTGTAATAAAGTTTTTTAAAAGAATTATTTCTGGAATCAGGTTCTAGCTTCAGTAGAACTCTATGGTGGGGAATCAGATATAAGTAAGGTAAGCTAAGCGTGTGGACAATGTTTTCTTCTTTATACGTTTCTTTAAGACCCCCTCCACATAGCTACACTGGAGGCTGAGGCGGGAGGATCACTTGAGTCAGGAGTTTCAGACTCATTTGGGCAACAGAGAGAAATTCCACCTTAAAAACATAGTCCATCCCCCATCTCCAAATTTCTCATCTCTGTTAATAGAGTCACTCAAGCTGTATGGTAGACAGGACCTGGACCCTTCCCTGCTGTCCCTAGCCTTATCTCTTGAGTTGCATCCATCTTTCCTCTCTAGACCCACGTTAGCCCTTTGCCTTTCTCGACAGAATTGCAACTGCTCTTTGCTCCCCGCTTTCGCCACCCCACCCTGCAGCGATTCGTTCCGCCCTGAAGCAGACACCTCTGAGTTACTCCTTGCACAACCCGGTTCGTTAGGTCTATTCTCCCTAAGTCTCCAGAGCCCGTCCACAGGCCAAACGTGTCTTGTGTCTTCCTGCTGGAGTACACACACATCCTACATAATAAGTGTTATGCCCACCCCCCGTCCACCCACCACCTCAGCTTGAAGAATCCCCCACCTTAGATGCCTCTCCCCAGCCTTCCAACCCGTCCAGTCTTTCAGAGTTGTTTCAGATCGTCCACAAGGAAGACACAGCTCACTGCCATAAGCACCGGGGGACAGTTTTCTGTGGGTTCGCCAGTGGGTTTTCCAGTGGACGCCGGTGGACATGCTCCCTGAGCTCAAATCCAGCGTGGGAAAGGCACCCACAGGTTCCACGGTGGCTGGTGGCTCACAGAGGACCGCGGGGCGGGGAGGCTTTCCTGGCAAGACTCTCAGCAGACGTTGCCCTGCCAAGAAGCTGGAGGCGGAGCTACATGAGGGAAGGCCCCTGGGGTGCAGGCAGTGGGGCCATTGGGGGAATGCTGGGGAGAGGCCTGGAACCAACCGACATTCTCAAGGGCCGGGAAGTGAGGGAGGGGCAACTGGCAGCTTAAAGTACTTCAAGGACGGAAGAAGAAATTTTGTGTCATCTTCTTCCTGGGAGAGCTCCTGGCTGGCCGCTTCCCTGGCTTCCCTGTGCCCTGAACTGAGCAGCTCTCCGGCCTCTGCCATGTGCCTGCGCCGTTCCTGGCCGCCCCGTCAGTGGACCATGCGTGCGAGCCCATCTGAAACTGTGAGCCAGGCAATCTTTCCTCCCTTAAACTCTGGATGTCGGGTATTTTGTCACAGCAACAAGGTAAGTAGCTAAGATGACAACTACATGCTTTAATTTATGTATATGATTTTTACAATAACATTTTCTGCCTTCATGTTTGTTTTGCTGGAAAGTAGATCCATGGAGTGTGTCAGGCTGCCAATCTCTAAGTGGAACCTTGGGACCCTACATATGCTAGGTACCGTTTCTGTATTGAATTTGTGCGTTGCAAGTACTTTTTCCTAGTCTTAGTTTCTTATCATTCACTTAAAAACACTTTTCATAGTATTTACACATTTTTATTTTGATGAACAGCAATTTATCTTTTGTGTCTTACTGTTATTTACATACCTCATCCTCTCTCCTTCCCACCCCGCAGCCCCCCACGTCCCCTTCCCTCACCACAAAGTCTACCTTCTTCCTTCCATCTCTCTCTCTTTTTTCTTTCTATCTTTTTATGTTTGGTTTTCTCATATTAAAGAAACCACCAATATTTAACCTTCTTTATCTGAATAATTTTGCTAAGCATACTCGTCTCAAGGTTCATCCGTTTTCCTACAAATGACTCAAATTTGGGGGGATATGCTATCTAAATTCTCATAATTGTGGTAGCAAATACTATGCCCTTCATCTTGACATATTAAATCAGATTTGAACAGTGTATAAGTGGCCTTATGTTTTCATTTAATTTTCTTGTTTTCACGAAAGATAATCTCCAGCGTAGGCAAGAAGCCCACAATCTTGGGGTACTTCTGAGATTCCCCAGCCCGTCGCTCGGCCTGGAATTCCGCCATGAGGGACCTTGGGTCTCCCACGCGGACAATAGCGGACACTTATTGTTAACAGTTATTGGATTAAAAACAAAGCAGCCCGCCCTTGTCACCACATGCTCCGTGGGCCTTCTGGTGACTCAGGTTACCATGCTTTCTTTCTAATCACGAGTGGATTCCACAGGGCAGCCACCCACCGCGTGATCTTAGGCTTGGCGGAAAAGTACATTATTGTCATCTCGCTATAGAAAGTCTTCGTGAATCACTGACTTGAATAATATTTGTGTCCTCGTGAGACAGAATTGGAAATGAGTCCTTTGAAACTTTGTAACTGGAACCCGGACGTGTGTGTGTGTGTGTGTGTGTCCGCGCGCGCGCGCGTGTGTGTGCGTGTGTGTGTGAGCGATCTGAGGTAACAGTGTGAAGTCTTACCGTGGCGGGGCTCAGCCTAGGAGCTGGATGTGGCCGCGGACTCGCGGAGGAGCCGCGCGCCCGTGGGAGGCCCGGGCCTGGCGCTTCCCGCCGCGGTGTGAGCGAGCGCGAGCGTGCCCATCCCCAGCCCCTCTGCCCGGGCCGCCCGCGGGCGCCAGCAGGATTGGGCTCTCCGTCCTACAAGCGTACAGCGTTTGCTCCTTTTCGTTTAAAAATCTCAGCGTTCCAGTTTAAAACGAACCCGCCTCAGTCCAGGGTGTTGTAGGGAAAAGAATCGCCGCGTCCCTGGGTGGGCTCGAACCACCAACCTTTCGGTTAACAGCCGAACGCGCTAACCGATTGCGCCACAGAGACCCAGCTGGCCAGGCCGCCGTGCGCCGCATACACATGGCCGCCGCGCCGAGCCGGCTCTCCGCGCCCGCGTCACCGCTCGGGCGGGCGGCCGCCACCGGCGGCAGCGGCGACAGGCGGAGCCCGGGGCCCGGCAGGTGAGTCCGCGGGGTCGGCGGGGCGGCGGGGCGAGGGGCGCTCGCGGGGGACCCGAGCTTGGGACGGCGCCTTCTTCGTGCGGATTGCTGTCGCTCCTACCCGTGGACTTTCCTTCTTCCCAGCTCCCGACCCCGTGAACTGTTAATAACAGGTGTGCTTGGTAGACTGAAAAAGTGAAGTTTTTCTTTCTTTCTTTCTTTTTTCCCCTTTTTCCGCCGCCTAAGAACTAATGTGCACCATTTCGGAGGGTGGAGACTCCCTGGAGCGTGCTCGGCCAGGGTCGTGGGCAGGGCCTGACGGAGGGGTGGCAGTGGGGCGGCCTTGAAGTAACCCCTGAAGCTCCCTCCCTGTTGCCTCAGTTTACCCCCACGGCAATCCAGGCTGCCTCGGGTGCGCTGGGCCCCCCTTGGGGCATTTCCTCAGCTCAGCTTTCTCGGGGCCCGCAGCTCCCGTAACGGCAGCGCCCCCTTCCCGGAACCGGATTTTGCTCCACCCCAACACCCCTCGTCTCCTTCAAACCCTCCTCCCTCCCGCGCCTGGTCTAGGCCTCTCCTGGTCCTCCTCCTCTTCTTGCCATTTCAAAACGCACAGCTTGGCGGCACCGCGTGTGGCCCCTCTCCCGCAGAGCTGGGCTGGCTGCGCGCGGCCCCGGCCAAGAGGTGGGTCCCCCTCCCGTCCCGGCCTTGGCAGCTCCTCCTGCCCCGGGAACAACTTTCCCTGCCCAGAGTGTTGGCCAACTGGTGACAGCTCGGACCGGCGGGGAAGTGTCTGGCCGGCCCCTGGGCCCACCTGCCCGCCCTCCCAGCCTCTCAGGGTACCCCACCTTGTCCCCTTCGCCCAATCCTGGACCCACATGCTAGCTGAAGAGCCTATCCGTGGCCCTCGCGCTGACCGTCCACCCACACTAAATAAAGGCTCCCTTCGCACCACGACTGGGGCCTAGTGCTTGGTCTTGCTCCCGGGCGCCATAAACTGCGCATCAGCTTCTCTTGCGGCTGGTCCTCTCTTGGTTCCACGTGAACCTGTCTCTGACCCAGTGCTAAGTCCCTTCACCTTCCCGCGCAACCATCACCCCCGTGTGTGTCTGGAGCCTTCAGTCTTCCCGAGCTGAAATTCACTAAGCGGTAACTCAAGTCCCTCTTGTCTCGGATAACCACCTTCTTCATGTTTCTGTGGATTTCACTGCTCTCCCACATATAAGTGGAAGCACCACATCTGTCCCTGTGTCCCTTGTTTATATCACACAGCATGATGCCATCACAGTTCATATTACAGCATGAATCAGAATTTTCCTCCTTTCAGGGCTACATACTATTTCATTGTATGTGAATACTGCATTTGGCTTACCCATTCATCCTTTGGTGAATCCTTAAGTTATTTCCACCTTTTGGCTATTGTGGATAATGCCGCTCTGAATGTCACGGGACAAATAACTGCTTGAGTCCTTTCAGTTCTCCTGGGGACGTCCTCAGAAGTGGGATTGCCAGTTTCTTGAGGTTTCCATGGTAGCTTCACTTTACATTCTCACCGGCAGGGCACAGGGGTTCCGATTTCTCTACACATTTTTTTTAATGATGCCCACGCTAATGGGTATGAAATGTTATCATTATGGGTTTGTTCTGCATCTTTCTAATATTAGCAGCATGGAGCATCCTTTCCAGACCCTTCTTTTGAAGCTGGATTTCCATGGCTTTCGTCTGTTTGCTTCCTCCTAGTGAGAGCTAGCTCTGTTCCAGTGAGGAGGAGGCTGGGCTGATGGAGGCCACCTCTGGTGGAAGAGGAGGAGAAAGGCTAAGAGGGCCTGCAGGGTTGAACCTGCATATGCAAAAGATAAAAGAGACAAGGAAGAATCTTCTAGCGAACCTATTGTCATGAAGCCTTTGTTCACGGAGCTTGGGTTACTTTCTCCTTATGGAACAGAATTCCTGACACCCACACCTTAAGGGAGGAAAGGTTTGTTTTAGCTCTTGGTTTCAGAAGGTCTCAGTCTATTCATAGGTGGCCAGCAACAGTGGAAGTGCATGGCGGAAGTGCTACCTAGCAAGAGAACAACTGTTCACGGCACAGCAAGACAGGAGGCAGAGACAGTGAAGGGAGGAGCTAGTGAGGGACCTGTGTCCATCTAGGTCATGCCTCCAGGATCCTCCCCTTCCATCTTGGCTCCACCTCCTACCAGCACAAGAACTTAATCAATGGCTTGATCAATCCACTAACGCAGTTGGCCCTTAAAATCCAATCACCTTCCAAACACATCAGACTTGGGGCACTCCAGACTCAAACGATAACATTAGGCAAGTCTGGAGCCAGATGTCTTAATCCTATCTCACCAGGGGTATTTATGTATGTAATAATTGTACCAACCAGTAAAGACAGAATCAATGGCCCCACCTGGGAAAATCTAGAGCAGATAAAGTTTTCCAAAGTACATTTTTAGAAGGTAATTAAAAATCATGCTATTTTAATGAGGGCTTGGGTGCATTTTCAGTTTCTTGTTAAGAACAGTGGCAATTTCTTGTGTAAATATTAAGCAATGATCTCTTTTTTTCGATGAATCTTTTTTAAAAAACATAGTGAGATATTCCAAACGTGTAAGAAGTAAATCTTCATGTTTGTATAACTTCATAAATTTCTGGTTTGATTTTCAATTTTTCTCCCCAGTACAGAAACTTGTGCATGCTAAGCAAGTGCTTCAAGCCACACCTCCAGCCTGTGATTCCCTGCTCTTTTGCTGCCAGAAAAGCAATTTCTGCTAGCTAAGGGTCCCCACTGCGCTTCTTGGAAGATGTTTCCAGACGCTAAGGATGGTAATCCATGTGGTTCTTGAGTTCCAGGTGAACACTTGCTGGAGGGAGCATTTGGCCCATTTAAAGGTCCTCGTGGCTCAGAAAGAACCTCTTGTGAAATTGACTTCATTGTGTCACATAAAGCCATTCTTAGGGACAGTCAGAGAGAAGTTTCTCTGATGGCATTAGCCTCTCACACCTCTCTTTCTCTAGCCCCAGGCTGTGGGATGTATATGGAGCTGGAAGGTTTTGGAGGAACCTGTAAAAGTAAGTGGAAGGGAAAGAGGGAATAACTACCAGACTAGCTCTTGCTGCCTCAGGTCCCATTCAAAAGTTCAAAGTGTTCTTTCAGTCATAAAGTTTGAAAATATCTGATTCTTTTTCTATTAGCCCATGTACTAGGGTCACTTCCACTATGTTCATGTGAGTATAATAGTTTGCTGAAAAACAGATGCCCCTAGCAGGCCAATCCAATGATGTTTTTGTATTTGTAGGTTTTCTCAAACCACAAAACAGGCATTCCAGAAACTAGGCGGTTCTGTACTCTCATGTAGTAGCTCCTACTGAAACATAAGCCCTCTGAGGGCAGAAACTTTGGTCTCCTTGCTTCTTGACACATCCTCAGTTGTGTACAGCTGTGCCAGGCAGCTGGTAGATGCCCAAGAGCTAACCTGGGAGTGAATAAATGCTGATGGGCACTGGAAAAACAAAAAGTGATAGAATTACATTCTAACACACAAGGAACACTTCCCAATTGATGGTTGAAAAAAAGACCTTTACAATTCAACTAAAAACAAATAAAATGGAGACATGAGTGCAACCAGGAAATGACCCCAAGAAAAATATACATGTAGTACAGCCATTATAAAAAACAGTATAGCAGGTCCTAAGAAGTAATGACTGACACTGGAAATAATGACTGACATTTGATCCAGCTATCTCATGACTGGGTATATATCCTATGAAACAACATCAGAATATCGAAGAGATATCTACATGCCTGTGATCAGTGCAGTGTTCTTCACAGTAGCCAAGATATGGAAACAGCCCATGGGTGTACCAGCAAATAAATGGATAAAGAAAATGTGGTAAAAATGCAGCAAGAAATAGTATTCATTCCTGAAAAAGAAAGGAATTCTGCCCTTCGCAACAACATGGCTGAACTTAGAGCATATTCTTATATTAAGTGACATAATCCAGGCACAGAAAGATAATCCTACACATGTGGAATTTAAACATGTCAAATTCATAGTAACAAAATAAAATGGTATGTGCCAGGGGTTGGGAGTAGAAGTGGGAAGAGGATGGAAAAGTGTTGATCAAGAGGTACAAATGTTCATCAGCGTGCATTCTTCCATGGGCCTCCCTGACTGAGCAATGTTGTTGAGACCAAAATGACCAGCAAGGAATTTCATGAACCGTCATTGGCACCGATGTTCTTGTACAGCACTGTCAACATAAACTGTAGCCAACTTCTCACAAGCTTGACACATGTTATTGCCTATGTGGGAGTAAAGCAGTAAATATAGCAAAAATGCACATTTTGGTCTTTCATTTTCAACTTGTAAAATCTGCAAATCTCAATCAAACCATTCATTTTTTTTTCTTTAGAATGAAGCTAGAGCTGCCAGCTGTGAAATGTCATAGCAGTAACACAGATGCAGATGGCTCTAATACTTCCAAAGATGAACTAGGGCAATCGGGTGCAAAATGCATCATGACTTTTCAGACAACCCAGAATTTTGTTTGAGTGTGTGTGCATGTGTGCTTGAGTATGTGCATGTTCATCAGTTTTCTGTTGCTGCAACAAAATACCCGAAACCCATAACTTAAAGGAGAAGATGTTTATTTTGGCTCATAGTTTCAGTGTATTCAGTACATTGTTGGCTATCTCCAGGCAGAAACCACATCATGGGAAAAAACTCATCATCATATGATAGACAGGAAACAGAAAGACAGAGAGAGAGAGACAGAGAGAGAGAGAGAGAGAGAGAGAGAGAGAGAGACAGAGACAGAGAGAGAGAGACAGAGACAGAGACAGAGACAGAGACAGAGAGGGACAGAGAAACAGAGACAGAGACAGAGACAGAGACAGAGAGGAGGAGGAGCTGGGAACAAAAATAGCATACTCCTAGTTCAGGCCCCTAAATGATCCACCTCTAATTGAGCTACACCTTTTATTAGCACATTCAGCTACTGAAGTCATCAGCGGAGGAATCAACTGATGAGTACAATGTTCCCATGATTCAGTCAGCTTCCAAACACATGGGACTTTTGACAGTTTTTTGATTTAAATAATAACATTCTGCCCCTGACCAGAAAAAGGCCCATCTTATTATGCAAAATGTATTTAGTCCATCTCTAAGAGTACCCAAAGTCTTAACAATCTCAGCATTCCTGAAAAGTCTGAGTCCTCTGAGACTCATTGAAAATTCCTAGCTGTAACTTTACTATAAAAGTCAAAAAGAAAATTAAACGCTTTCAAAACACAATGATTCAGGGTAAACGCTCACATTCCAAAAGGAAGAAACAGCAGGATTGGAAGGAATGGACTAAAGCCCAGCAGAACTAACACTAAATCCGGTAGTTCCATATCTGGCATCCTGGGCAGGTTGTGACGAGGTGTGAGCTCCAAAGGGCTTGGGTGGCCCTAGTCTTCTGTCCTTGCTAGTTGGTGCCCACGTGGCCTTTCTCTTGGAATGGCTCCACTGACTACCTGTGGCTTTCCTTAGCAAATGTTCCACGTTCTCAGCATCTTTAATGTTCTGGGGTATCTCTTGCATTTTTGGCTTCACTCTCATAGCTTTATGTACTTCTTCCTCAGGGGCATACTGCCTAACTTATGAGGCCTTCTTCCAAAATTTGGGTAGACGCTTCCATGACACTATAACTCTTGCATTCTGTATGGCTATAAAACAAGCATCATTGAGTGATATGAGGTCTGCTGTTAGCATTAGTTGGTCCCCATTGAATCATAACTGCAGTGGCTTCTGAGTGTCTCCATGGCTGAACTTAGGAGTATACTTGACACACTTTTCTGAGCACCCCTGGATGAGCAAGAATCCTAGGGACTCTCCTCTCAAATGAAAGAGTTACAGTTTTGAACTCTTGAACCCATAGTGGGTAGAGTCCTGCTGATTTCTGAGATGTCCTCAAGACCTCTTTTTTCTTGCCCCAGTGCAAAATACTTGGCTTCTTTTTAATGTTGATCTTTTCAGCAACCACTTTCTTCTTGCCACACTTCTCAGGCACTTTTCAAAAAGATGGCAAAAAACTGCAAACTTTTCATTATTTATCTCTGAAATTTGCTCCATATTCTCAGTGTAGATCTCACTAAAAGCAGCTAGCAGTACTCATGCTACAGCCTGGATGTTGGGCTATCATGAAATTTTCTCCACCAGATTAATTTGTTCACTGCCTTTAATTTCAGCCTCCTGCAAAGTCTCAGAATATAGGCAAAACGGAAAGAAGTTCTGTAGGAACATAACACACATATCTTCCAGTCTGACAGTAGAGTCTTTATTTTTAACTGGAACTTCCAGAGCCTGGCCTTTGCTGTCTGTATTCCTACCAGAATTCTGATCTCTGACTACGCTCACCTCTCAAGCTTGGTTTACAGCATTCTAGGGCTTCTCTGACAGCATCTCCTGCCCTTTCCAAAATCCTTCCACAAACCAATTCCAATTTTTTCTAAAACACATGATCAAGTATAGTCACAGTATGGCCTTACTCTTGGTACCAATTTTCTCTATTAGTCACTCTCCTATTTGAACAAACTGCTAGACACCTGCAACTTCAAGGAGAAGAAGCTTATTTTAGCTCACAATTTCAGTGGATTAAGTCTATTGGCATCTGACTCCAAGGCAGAAATGGCCTCATAGAATGTCATGGCAGAGGAAAGAAATTCATCATATGGTGGGCAGGAAGCAGAGACAGAAGGGAGGAGCCAGGGGGAGGAATACACCCTTCTTTGTCATGCCCTTCATGACATGACTCCACTATAGCCCTTTTCCAGCTGATAACTTTATCAATAAATGTGGCCACTGAAGAGTGTAGCACCTTCATGTTCCAATCCCTTTCAAAACATGCAATACGTTTTTTATGATCTAAATTGTCACAGCATGTATAAAGCCAATTTTATATCATAAATGTATACAGTTTTTTCAGTTAAAAAGGTACATCACCAATATAACTAGAAAGGGTTAGCCTCACTAGTCACCAAAATAAAAACATAAATGAAACGAAAATATTTATTTCTTCAAGTGGCAAAGAGAAAAAAGACATACTATAAAAAATGCTACTAACAGTGTAGTGAGGACCACTGCCACACAGCACTGATGAGAATGAAGCTGGTGTACTATTCCTGGATAGCCGTGTGGTAATGCGGACATTAAGTGCCTCCTCATCTTGGAGATTGTTCTAGAAAGCCATCCCAAGGAGAAAAACCTAGGATGTGATTACCGTTTTGAACATATCACCAGTCTCTTTCATATTAGTGATTAATGGAAACAACCAAACTGTGCAGTAATGGGAGTATATGAGGAGGAAATTGTGGCATGTTTAGAAAATAGAATATTAATTAGAGAAAGATGAAAAATAGCATCCTCAAAGAATGTTTAAAAACATAAGGTCAGGACTGGAGGAATAGCACAGTGGTTAGAGTGCTTGTCTAGCAAGCACAAGGTCTTGAGCTCGATTCCTCAGCACCATATCAGTTGGGCATTGTGGCACACACTTGTAATCCCAGCACTCGGGGCTGACGCGGGAGGATTATGGTGACTTTGAGACCAGCTTGGGCAACATGGTTGAGGACCAGCCTGGACTACAAAGTCAGATCCTGTCTCAAAAACACAAGCCAAAGAAATAAGATCATAATAAAATATTAAATAAAAAGCAAGACATAGGACCTAATGGTCATGAAAACAGCATTTTCAAAGAATGTTTAATTGCAGTCATGAAGAACATTTAAAGTAACAGATAAGCTGGGCAACTGTCTAGCCATGATCGGTCTTGTTGCACCGTCCTCACTTGGTGCTGGTGTTATTAGGAACACCTGTTACATTGTCCTCTGTAAGCTTGCGGCAATGCCATGCACAAGAAACCATTATTATCATTCCAGCGTTCGGAGAGGGCAATTTGTTCAAGGACATGGAGCTAGAGGGTGGCAGTACCAGCTTCAGATCTTGAGATCGGACAGTCTCTAGGGGCCTGGCTTCATACAGCTTTGTGCAGTATGAGTCCTGACTGCAGGTACACGAGTGTACGCGCCCGTGCACAGGTGTGCATGAGTAGCGTTTGGAAGATTGTCTCGTGTACCGTGGGTGGTTATCTCTGAGTGGAGATTGTTGTGTTCTTCACCCTTTCCCACTGCTTTCTCAAGCATTAGAAGGAAGCAGTCCTTTGAGAGGCCAGCGCTGCAACACAGCAGCAGTTTCCCTAAATTACAGACAGAGGGTGGTAGGTGGTTACTCTCAGCACCAAGCATCCTGTGTCAGAGGAGTGTCAGTGTGTGGAGTGGTGACCTCAGACTGCCCAGTGTGCACACCCAGGGCTCTCCAACGAGAGCCGTGTCACAGTCATGCCGATGTTTCCTGGCTCTTTTACCCCCAAGGAAAAGGGGTGTGCCATGCACACGCACCACCACACCAGTGACTCTTCAGTGATAATCATACTTTTACTTGTTAGGAAAAAGCTACAGTCATACCACCAGAAGTGACTTTTACTTTCTGTTCAGTTTTCTTAAATACCTCTTTGGCCTAATTTTTTATTTACTAAGAGTTTTTTTTTAAGCTTTGCAAAGGTACTATGAAATGTACAAAGCCTGTCATAATACCTTGTGTGTTAAATGACAGCCAACAGGTATTGACTGAAATAGTGAGGCGCTGGGCTGGGGCTCCTGGGTCTCCATCCCATCCAGGCTATTCCAGGTCCTTTCCTGACAGCAGGTTGCTTTCATCCACTCTATGGGGAAAAGATACATAAGAAAATTTCAAGGCAACTGATGCCAATTGCATCACATCCAGAATAAGTGTCTTAGGAAGCTGAGGCAAGAATATTTACTGAGCTGTCTGTCCAGACTCCATGGAGGACAGCACTTCAGGGCTGATCCAAGAGGAGGCTTCTTCGGCTAGAAGGAAGAGACAAGGGTGGGTGGGAGGCATGCAGGAGCCTGCTGAGGTCAAGGATGTATGCAGGGTGTAGCGGACTTGGAAAGATCTAGTCAATGAAAGAATGTGGGGTCTTTGAATACTAAGCTGGACGATTGGCATGAGGAACAGTATTGTTCATAATATTGGAAAATTTTATATGGCTCAGATAATCATCAGAGGGACATGTATTATAACTATGGTATATCATGCAGCATGCAAAGAGGGCTTGAATATTTTTATTTTTATTTATATTTATTTATTTATTTACTTATTTATTTATTTTGAGGCGAGGTGTCACTAAGCTTTGGCTGGTCTTGAGTTCCTGGACTCAAGTGATCTTCCTGTCTCAGCTTTCTCAGTAGTTGGGACTACAGGTGTGCACTACCAACTAACGTGTCTGGTGTTGCATTTCTGTCTTTGTTGGAGTGGGGGACTGAGCTCATAGCCTTCACACTGAGCCGCATCCTCAACTCATTCTATTTGGTTTTGTCTTACTAATTCACTAAGTTGCCCCAGTTGGGCTCAAACTTAGGATCGATCCTCTTGCCTCAGCCTCCTGAAGGGCTGGGACGATAGTCCTGTACCACTGGGCCTGGCTTGCACTGGCCAATTTGAGTGGAAGTGAGACTTGACCATTGTGAAGTTTGAGGAAGATTCGTGCAATGTAAAATTTGAAAAGTAAATTTATCCAGCCTACAGAGTGTACTGCTGATGCTTTCTATGAAAACGTTCCCAGGACTAGAGCTATTGTTTATATTAAGGGAGCTGGTGAAGGAGAACAGGAGTATTTACCCCTTTGCATGCTAAGGTTAACCCCAAAACTGCTTGCAGAAAGCAGGACCCTTCTTCCAGGCTAGCAAAACAGAACCTCACATCCTTGAACATTCTACCAATTCTAGGTAGGAGTCAGAGGTATGATTTACAATATGTTTTAAAAACCAAACTTCTGGTAAATTGACAGAAATCACCTTAAACATTTCCACCAAGATGTGCAGAGCTTCATGTATTTTATCTGCTGACCTAATCAGGAAACCCCATGGGGCCTAGAGCTTTGCAGCAGTTGCAGAGGGGGAAGTGGGCTCCACGATGCTGTCTTGCATACAGTGCTGCTCGTTGGTCCGGCAGAACTTTAAGATAGCAAATGAAGACAGCCAGTGTGTCTAACAGTTGTCAAGCTGCCTGCTTAGATGTTGCCTAATATTGCCATACAATCATTTTGGCAGGGCTGTGGTAGGTAAAATGCTGCATGGTAAAAATGCTAAGGGATTTGATTTAGATATATTGTTATTAGATTTAGATTCATCCTTACCTGAGCCATGGCGCCGAGCAGCTGGGCTCCACCATTTCTGTTTAATAAATGCGGGCACGCTCATGAACGCTTGCAGAGTTATGCTGTGACAAGTGCGCGGGAGTTCAGATGGTCTCCAGGGAAACTGGCCCACTCTCCCTACTGCCCTTCTGGTCCTCGGCGTATCTTCTCTCCGTAGCCAGTCTGGGCTGCTCAGGACATCAGAAAATCTGGCCATCTCTCCCTGCAGCTCACCGGGGTAATCCAATGGCCTCATCTATTTCCAAACGCTCTTCAGAATAGCTGTTCTCAAAACATGGACCAGGGACCTCAGGACCTGTTAGGTGATGGTCCGGGTTAAAACTAACGGGCCGGTAGAGCTGGGTTGTAGCTCCGTGATGAATCATGCTCTTCACATGTGCGAGGCCTGGGTCTTTCACCAGCACCATACCACACACACAAATAATAAAACCTACCATGTTATAATAATGAGACATTATTTGCCCAATTTCACTTTTGCAGCGTACAGAGGCAGTTTCCAGACTACCGTGTGCGGTAATGAAATTGACTATAGTAACACACAGGAAAACCCAGCTCTTTCCACTATACCACATACTATAGAGATCTCTACTAGCTTTCTGTCATAGTGACAAAATACCTATGGCAAGTAATTTATAAGCAGGAGAGACTTGTTTTGGTTCCAATTTCAGAGGTTTCAGCCCATAGCCCCTGGGCCCAGTGGCTCCTAGGCCTGTGGCGAGGCAGCACGTCTCGGTGGCAGCAAAGCTACTGGTTCTGCTGCAGCCAAGAAGCAAGAAGAGCCAGAGCCTTCTTTGGGGGGACCCTTCAAGGGCATGCACCCCGGGCTGACCTCACTTCCCAACAGCCCTGTAAGTCGTGAATGGGTCAAGGGATGAGTCCACCCCTGAGGTCAGAGCCCCCAACCCAATCACTTCCAGAGGCGCCACCTCTGAACGCGGCTGACTTGGAGTTCAAGGTTTTAACATGTGGGGCTGGAATGTAGCTCAGTGGTTAGAGCACCTACCTAGGAAGCATATTAGCTATGTGTGGGGGCTCATGCTTGTAATCCCAGCACTCAGGAGGCAGGAGGATTGTTGTGTGTTCAAGGCCAATCTGGGCTATGTAGTGAGTTCTGGGCCAGCCTGGACTACGGAGTGAGACTTTATCTCAAAAAAAAAAAAAAAAAAAAAAAAAAAAAAAAAAAAAAAAAAAAAAAAGAATTTAACATATGAGCTTTGGGGGGGGGATGTTGGAGATCCAAGACATAACAATTTGCAAAAGTATAAAACAATGCTGTTCTCCTCATTACTTTTGTTTGGTTTAGAAAATACTGTTATTTTCATAAGAATATGTTAAGTTCAATAAGTACTAGTTTTATTATCTCATTTTAAAATGAGGTATGTATAAAATACTTTTAATACCCCCGTTTTTAATTTCTAATATGATAAATATTTGTAAATATATCCCCCCCAGAATAAAACTCTTAAGAGTTATCAGGAGGTTTTTTGCTTTTTTGTTTGTTTGTTTTTGCTTTGTTTGTTTTGTTTTGTTTGGTTTTTTTTTACTTTATTTATTTGAACCAAGGGGCTTCTACCACTGAGCTATATCCAGAGCTCCTTCTAAAATTTTTGATTTTTGCACAAGTTCTTGCTCCATTGCTCAGGGTGTCCTCAAACTTTTGATTCTCCTGTCTTGATTTCCCAAGTTCCTGAGATTACTGCCTTCCTCGGGATGCTTAAAGATGGTCAAGGAACCTCGAGAACAGAAATTTAAAAACCTTGCTGCACAGGGACAGCCTCAGTCCAGGTTGGGAGCACGGAGGGTGGACCCTGCGCATTTCCCAGTAGGCCGCGGTAGAGGGGGATGGAACCTTCGAGGCTTTAGCCCGTGGCAATGGTCCTTGCAGGCCACGATTTGGACTGAGCATTGCTGACTGATATCAGCCACCAGGTTCCCGGGGCTGTGAGTGAAGCTGGGCTGGTTCTGACCATAGACATCTCAGCAGGGCTCGTTAGAACCCTGTGCGGGTTGAGGCTTTATGAGAAACAATCTGCTGTAGGCCCAAGCCACGGGGGGAATCCCAAGTTCTCAGGATGTATTCCTTTCTTTGTTGGGGTCTGTATTCGTCAGCCTGCGTTACTGTAACAAAACACCGGACACAGGCTATGAGATACAGTCAAAAAATGTATGGAATGTTTAAATTTAAAAAATTATTACAGTATAAAGCACATTGCTATTAGCCCTCCTCAGAATACTTCCCCTCCCTTTGAACATATTCATGCCACCACTCTTGCCACTTTCTGAAGTAGTTACGGAAGTCCTTTTTCGTGAGTGTGTTTAGTTGCACTGTTGTGGCTGCCTCAGTGTCCTGAATAGTTCCCTTTCGTGGTTATTTTGGCTTTGAGGAAGAACCAGACATTGCACAATGCCAATCCAGTTAATAAGTTGAACAAGAATATACCATTATGTTCTTAATTGACGAAAATTGTCACAAGCATTTTGAATTGATTCAGGATAGTAAAGCAGGCATGAAAAGGCACTCACTAAATGTGACTTCCAGAACTGTTTCAGAAAGTGGCAAGAACTATGGGACAGATGTGTTTGAAATTAGTGAAAATAATGTGTCTTTTATGACAATATTTTTAAAATTTAAACATTCACCATAGATTTTTGTCAGACCTTTGCGTATAAGAAGAGGATAGTTAACTCACAGATGACTCTGTGATAAGAGTCTCCCTAAGGCTACATTCTTTGTATGTGATTCTCCTGTGTCATTCTCCTGGGATTAAGGGGATGTGCCGTCACATTCAGCTTCCTCAGGACTTGTAAAGATGGTCAGGGTATCCTGAGACCAGAAATCTGAAAGCCACAGCTCTGGAGGGACAGTTACAACCCAGGCTGGGAACAATTGGAACAGACCTAAGCTTTACTAGTAGATGATAAGAGCGGGAATGTTTGCAAAAGCCTGTAAGTGATGGCAGTTGAAATCAGGGCCACTGGGAAGCTGGAGTCCCATAAAAATCCCTTCTGAGGGGCATGTCCTCAATGGCCCAAAACCTCCCATTTGGCCCATTTCTTAAAGGTTCACCTATTTTCCATTATTACCATGACGGAGACCAAATTCTCTCCACATGAACTGTGTGAGGGGGCACAAACCATATTCAAGCCATTACAGGGACTTTATAGCTAAATGATCAAACTGAGGTAAATGCGAAGTGATACGTATAAAAATGCTAAGGATTGAGAGTTTGATGGGTGGGGTGAAGGAAGAATGAGGTGAGAGGTCTGAGATAAGAAAGAGACAGCAAGACCTGTGTGGTTGGTGGATTTCATATTTGACATGAGGTCTTTGAAGGAACCAATGAAGGCTTCCAGTCATACCAGTGATCTATGGAAGGTAGTATCTTAGCGGCCTGCATTTGTTAACAAATGGCTCACAGATTAATTACACGGCCCCTTTACACACTGTATCAGTTAGCCTTCCCGTTGCTGGGACACAATACCTGATACCCACAGCTTAAAAGAGGGAAGGGTTATGTGGCTCTCGGTGTCAGTTCTGTGCTGGTTTCAAGGGACAAACATGGTGGCAGGGCTTGGAAGAGAAAAGCTTCACACCTCATGGCAGCCAAGAAGCAGAGAGAGAGAAGGGAGGAGTTGGGGACGGAGATACACCCTCAAAGCCACACCCTAGTGATCTACCTCATCCCATGAGCCCCTGCCATCTAATAACTTATCAATGGGTCAGTCCATTAATAGTATTTTTATGATCTAGTCACGGTCAAAAAGCCCTACCTCTGAACACATGAGACTTCGGGGCACATTTAGATCTAAACAGTAACACATACCTTCCTTATGATACATGTTGTGTCCTATATCTTCTCTCTCTCTTTCTCTCTCTCTCTCTCTCTCTCTCTCTCTCAAAAAAAAAAATATACCTCCAAGTGCAGGGGATCTGCTCGATGTGGTTGCAATGGTTAGAACATGGCCTGTCCCAAACTTGTGTTGAGGTTTGGATTATAGCGTGACATTACTGAGAGGAGGTGGACATTGCATCTGGGGTGGTGAAGGGTCTGTTCCCTGCGAAGGAATTAACGTTGTCTCAAAGGAGTAAGAGAGTTCTGGAATCCTTCACCATCTGCTCTAGAGAGCAGATCCCAAGGTGAAGTTCTGAAGAGGTTTACCGGGAAGCAGTGGCTGGAAGCGGGATTGGACATGGGAGTGACTCAGACTCCATGGAGATATGACAAAGCGCTGGCCCATCTGTGGGGAACCCTGGCCCGAAACTGCCCACACAGAACCTCGCAGGGCAGGACTGGCCGGACTGGAGGCTCTGCCGGGAAGGTCCAAGGGAAGCCCTCTGCTGGGGCCTCTGTGCAGCTCTTGCCCCTCAAAGGGGCCATGATTTCATCACCTGACCTCTTCCGATTCTCCTGGGTCCCCAGGTCTGGCATCAGCACAGCCCCAGCTTTTTCCTGCTTGGGTGTCCCTGCCCTGCTTGTGGTTAGGGATCCCCTTGGTTCCCAACTACCTTCCACAGAGCACAGCTGGGCTGTGAAAAGAGAGACCTGTGTGTCTTTGCCTGCCCCTGCTGGGAGCGCAAGCGGCTTCCTGCCTTGCTATCATCCTCCTGCACTGGCTCTATGGTCCAGGAAGTGCGGCTGCCCCAAGCCAAACTCTCCTGGGTTCGGTTTCGTCATTCCCTGCTACTCCCAGGCAGCTCCAGGCACACATCTGTTCTCCCACACCCCACCCTGGTGCCTCCCAGGTCTGTGGAAGAGACCTTGGCTTGTACCGTGGAGGAAAAAAAGCCGGCTCCCTTCTGATCAAGAAGCCGAAGTGGAGAAATGCCGTTAAAGAAATCTCATTTGAGTGCCCAGAAGTAGCTGATTGTGGCGGTCACGGAAGTGCCTACTGGGGTCCCTTCAAGAAAAAGCCTTGCAGATCAGCACTGGAGGAGGAGGTTGGGCAGCAACCTGGGGTGGGCGGGCTGTGCTCGCAGCACCTGCGCACGCTTGGGCTCCTCCCTGTCCCTGCAGAGGGATCACTTGGTCCAGCAGGGAAAGAGGTGGCTTTTGGATGGCCTTGTCCACCGTGACAAAGCTATCGATGCAAAGGCAGATGCAGGCAGTCGCTAAGCAACAGGCCCCGTTATTACTCGCTGCCTTCCAGTCCCCTGGTGTAACCGCACCCCCCCACCCCCCTCCCCGCCAGCCACGGGAAGGAAGCAGGATGGCAGGTGGGGGCTTACACCTCCGTCCCTCAACGGCCAGGCTCGAGCTAGGCCATGGAAAGGGCTAGGATTCCGTTTAGCTTGGGTGTAAATTTTTAAGTTCTGAAAATAAGATTGCCTGTTAGTGTTTGAAAGCCTTCAGAAGGCTGTTGGATACACCCAAGCTTTTCAAGGCTGGGGAACAGAGATCTGGCAGAGTGGATTTGAATGCAGCAGAAGAAAAGCCCGTTCTTAGCATATCCTTGTGAGTTTGGAGAACTTTCCGACTTGATATTGAGTGTCACACAAACATCTCACCCACACCCACCCCTGTGGCTCCGTGTGGGAATCGGAACAGAGTTCACCATGCTTACAGAGGTAGGCTTGCTTGTTGTTGTATCTACTTTTTAATTTTACTATAACAAGCATGCATAATTTTGTTAACACAAAAGTAAACCATAGAAGTTAATTTTAATTAAAATATTGGGTTTGAGTCTTCTGGCTTCCCAAGCCCCATGCCCTTCCTGATGTCTGAGGCTGCCTCCGTTGGCCCCCCTACAGCACCAGGAGGAACCGGCACACATCAGCCGGGGCCTTGACCTGGGGAGGCCTCCCGGCCGCTTCAGGATCTCAGCTGCAGGGTTTTGCTCCATAAACTTCCATGGAGGAAAGTACAGCTGTAGGTGAATACTGAGCACTGACCTTTGGCGATGCCCTCTGCTGGTGTCCATCCCTAACAGGGGGAACGCAAGTCTGAGCGAGAGCAGGACTTACCTGCCACTTCTCAGTGGACTCTCGGAGAGCCCGTCACCCATGTGGGGCCCGGGGAGAAATGTCCAGAGTGGGATGAGGAAGGGCATCGGGCTCAGGCTCAGACACCAGTGGAAGGGGATCCGCGGGAAGGGAGGCCAGAGACCCGTGGCGGGAGAAGGCCTCGAACAACAGCTGTGTGGGCAGGGAATGGAGGGTGCTAATCAGGACCCCAGGATGCCAGGCCAGACAGCCATATCCCAGACACCCTCCTGGCATGGCACCAAGTGGTGCTTCAGAATCTTGCACCTGATGGCAATGCCCTTCCTCTTGACATGCTAAATAAGCATCTGTTTTCCTACAGTCATTCCCACATAACATTTTATCATTTTTATTGATTTGTCTTAATTTAATACATGCATAAATGCATCTTCCATTTGAAAAAAACCTCCATTTCTTTCATTGCTTTGGAGGCCATGCATTTCTCTCTCTTTTGATTTACTCTGCCAATACATGTATAATCCTACCAGGGATATATTTTACTTGGGCAATCAACCAAAATTAAAAAAAAAAATGAAACCACCACCTACGAATTCAACATAACAAGATGTGTCTGAGCTGCAGACTTGACCCACACTTTTAAACAACATGTGATTGGCTGAGGAGTTTGGACAAGTGCATTAAAAAGATTTAAGTAAAAAAAGGCAGCATTTACTAGTGCTGAGTGAGTGCTCAGGGCCCATGTGCTAAAGGAGTTTTGTGAAGGGAGGGGTCAAGAGGAACACAGAAGATAAGAATGGACCAGCTGATCATGTTTTTAAAATCTGTACCCCATGAGGCTAGAAAAACAGCACAGCGGTTACAGTGCTTGTCTAGCAAGTACAAGCCCTGAGTTTGAGTCCCCAGTACCACATAAACCAAGTGTGGTGGCTCTTGCCTGTAACCCCAGCGCTCAGAAGGCTGAGGCAGGAGGATTGCTGTAGGTTTGAGGCCAGCCTGGGCTACATACAGTCAGTTCAGGGTCAGGTAACAGAGAAGGCAGTAGAGCAGAGAGGGAGGCAGAGAAAATTACAGAATGGAGACCAGTGCACACTCCCATGCTACTCACAGGAGTTCTCTCCTTTAAAAAAAAAGGTTCCAATAAGTGTGTTGGTCAGGGTTCTTTTGGGAATCACTTCAGGAGGATGAGGCAGGGAGGAAGCTGCTAGTACGACAACCAGAAGGGGAATATGTTTTCCCTAAATCTCATTATCTTCCTCTTCCCGAATGGAGAGTAGCTTTCAAAGTCCCATTTCTCTGGCAGCAGCTCCAAATGAGTAGGAGGGTGTCATGTGTCACACAGCCATTCCTTTCCTCATCAGCCAGCCACTGCTGGGTCTGACCTGTTCTCCGTGCTGGTTGCAGGGACGCTTGCCTCTTTCTTGCTCCCAGTGTGTTTAATTTCTATTTGGAGTCTAAAACAGTGATTGAAAAAAACAGTAATTTTGTAAACACTATTCTGCCAGCTTTTGGTGATTCTCAATTTCCTTTTGCAAGTCGGATTAGGGTTAATCACAGCCACAGAGACACGGAAGGGCTCATCTCTGTCTCTGCACTGAGCAGGTAGTGGGAGTTTTCCTTCCTGTCCCAGTGGAGGCAGGTGGGGGTGTGCCCAGAAAGCCACAGAGAGGGCGGAGGGAAACCTCAGGGACCTGCCTCACGTCTTAGCAGGGCGACAACCAGCCTGTCTGGCTGGTTCTTTTGCTAAAGTCTGGACAGAGGAGAGAAAAGGCAAAGTTTTGTAAAAGTGTGTAAAAAGAAGAGAGTCATGCAAAACAGGGAGTGGGGAAGGGAAGAGAGAGTAGGGGGAGAGCTAAGGTCACAGGACGGCAGGGAACATGTGGGGAAAGCAGCTTCCAGGGTTCGGGAAACAGTCCTTTCTAGCTGGAAAGGTGGGAAACAACGAAGGAGCAAAGGAAATGAACAGAAAGCAGCCTGCTAGAACCAATATTCTCATTTTACAGGTGAAGAAACAGGCACAGAAAAGTTGAGTCTTTCAAGGGCAGATTCTTGAAAGAATTATTCAGTTATTCTCTCTCCAGCACCATGCATCCCCAACCCCATTTCCCCACCTCCCTTTCCCTCATGAGTCAGTGCCAAGGACAGGCTGACAGGAGGACTGTGCAGATTGCTGGGGCTGCTGCATCTTTAGACAAATACGCAGAGAAGGCCAACTGGCCTTGTGAGCGGGGACAGAGCCACAGCATGGTCGTGTGCAGCCCTGGGGGCTCCCGCACCTGTGCAGGTGGTGAAGGAAGCTCCACTATCCCTTCCTCTTTGCCCCTAGTACCATGAGGACAGCTCTCTGAAGACACACAAGTGAATTCTTTAAACTGTCTTTTGGACATCCTCATGTGAGTTTCCAGAGACTCAGCTCAGTTTCCTTTCTCCAGGAAGCCTCCTAGTCTGCAGCTGGCTCCCCACACGGCCTGCTCTCCTACCTTGCCAACTCCATCCCTTTGTCTGGATTCCAGTTACCTGGGTGTCTTTTTCTAAACTAGCAGTTGCCCAAGGCCAGTAGTCTTGCTCTGCCTGCACACTTATGTCAATGCACAAACTTGTTTGGTTTTACAGTGTGGAACTGGCTGTCAGCGGAGGAATGCTACACATCTTCTACCAGTTTTCTATGCATCCCCAAGGGTGGAGAGAAGAGCGATTTGGTGCTAGAAATGAAAGATTATTCTAAGAACGGTGTAGCAGGACAGACAAAGATAGCTCAGAGTGTGGAAATCTCCCAGGGATAGGAACGAGGGAACAGAACGGAAAGATGGGAGTGAGAATGTGGGCACCAAGAAAGCAAAAGAAGAACAGATGTGTCACCGGCGGCTGTGGACTCAGCCTCGGTGTGACTCTGCTCCTTGATCTTGGTCTCCTCCTCCTCTTCTTCCTCCTCCTCCCCTTCCTCCTCCTCCTCCTCCTCTTCCTCTTTCCTTTCTTTCTTTTGGGATACTGGGATTGAACCTAGGGCCTTCATAGCAAGCTCCATCCTCAGTTCCATTTTTTGTTTTGATTTTGAGACAGGGTCTCACTGAGTCACTGTTGATGCAAAACACAATTCTCATCTCCAGGAAAATAAGACTTCATTCTGAGGCCAAAAGTGAGTGGCCATTGGCCCAGGAAGATGTAGACTCAGGTAGCCCCTGGATTGTGTTCTAACAGCTTTACAGAACAAACGAAAGTCGGCAGTTAAGGCACTATTTAGGCACATGATGCCAACAGCAGGTGGGCTGTGTAAAGGGAATATGGGGCCCTTGCTGTGGGCCTTGGATGCCATCTGATGACCTTCTTAACTCCCAGGTTGGTGGAAAGTCAGGGGGGTCTACTCTGTGCACTTTAAAGGATTCATCATAGGATGTTAAGTCAGATGCAAACAGGAGGGACAAAAAAATCTGGCCATAAATAAAAAGGCCAAAATAACCCTTAGTGACTGAGCTATTCAAGTATTCCTAACCCCTTCCCAAGTTGCTAGAAGTCCAGTTAACAATCTGTAGGAAGCCTGCTATGAGTGAGGCTATTTCCTGAGAACTTCAGTTCTTATCACTGGTTGCCCTAGCTGGGCTTGAACTTGTGATCTTCCTGCCTCAGGCTCCTAGAGTGCTGGGATTATAGGCCTGCACCACCCAGCCTCTGACCTGGCTTTAGAACCAGAGACAGGCTGGTTGTTTGATCAAAGATAGAGCCCGACAAACCAAAAATACAAGCAGTAGCAAGAGAAGTTGGAGTGAAAGTTTATACCTAAGTATGAGGCGGCTATTGGAGAGGTCATAGGAGAGAAAGTTGTTCTGCTGGATCTGGATTTTGAAAAGGGATAGGATCAGAGATTTCATCAAGTAGGGGAGCCTTTGGTAGATCATGGAGGTGTCTTAGTTACTTTTTTGTTGCTGTGTTAGAGTACCCAACATCCACAATCTAAGAGAGGAAAGATTTGTGTTATCTGAGTTTCAGGAAGTCATGGCCCATTCATGAGTGGCCAATACAGGTGGAAGCACATGATGGAGGAAAGCTGGCATGACATCACAGACAGGAGGCCATGTCTGGGAGGAAGGGCTGAGGTAGCATGTAGCCTTCTGGATCTGTCCCTTCTGCCTGCCCCTTTCAGGTCACATGCCCAATAATGTGTCACCTACACATAATCTACAACACTCCCCAAATCCACCACATGCCTGTAATTCATAGTCTACCACACCTCCTGTCCAGAAGTCATTTTTCTTTTCCCCATTTTATTGATATGTATAAGTGCAAAATTTAAGGTTTACAATGAAGTTGAGCATTTTGTGCACCTATGTTTCTTGTCAAGGTGACAAGGACTTTCCCACTCTCAGAAGTCATTTTTTAGAAGCATACAGAATCCATAGCTAATCCACAACATCTAAATGCATGGGGCTTTAGGGGAGACACTCCAGATCCAAACCATAGTGGCAGGAAGGTTTAGACCACAAAGAGGATAGAGAATGAAAAGCAAAAAAGGCCAGAACACAGGGAACTTCCTCCCATTTTTCAGACTGGTTTATTGGCTAGGTGCTCCAAGGGAATTGTCAACCAGGCCTGAGGTACAGAACACAGAGGTACCCACTGTCTTGACTGCCTGAGGGGCACTACAAAGAAAGTGCCTCACCCTTGGGAAAGGTGTCCCCATCACTGTAAGAGAGATTATAGACATAAGGGAAGGCCACTTCGGGTGATTTTTGCTTCTTTGCCAGGCCCAGTGGCCAAAGGTTAGGCAGAGCACCAGGACTTGCAATCTGACTGGACAGATGGCATCCCTGACAGTAGCAAGACCATTTACCTGGTCGAGCACATGGGGAAAAGTTATCTGCATGCTGGAGGCTAAATGCTGATGGAGGAAAAGAAGATTGGAGGTGGAGAAAGATCTTAGAGGAAAGAGTGAGACCTATTAGCCAGCCATCTTTAAGATTCAGTCCATCGTTAATGTTAGGTCAAAGAAAAAAGCCTGGCAGGAACCAGAAATACACCCAGCAGCCAGAAAATTTGGAGTGAAGATGTGTTGTTCCCATGACCCTATGCTTGGGTAGCAGGTTCAGGAATAAGGGCCCTCCAACAATTCTAGGCCTGGCAGGCAGGTTCAGGCGTAAGGCTGGGGTAAGGCACAAGAACTCAAGGGGATGAGAAAGGGGTAATAAAGGGGATGATGGAATAAGGAAGGGAGAAAGGGGTGAAGGGGGAGGAAAGGGCAAAAGGGATAAAATGGGAAATGGGGTAAAAGGAAAACTGGATAAGAGGAAAGAGGCTAAAAGGTAAAAGAGAGAAAAGGGCTAACAGGAGGGCCAATTATTGGGTGAATAGCAGTATGGGTAGGTTAGCCAGCGTGAGGGTCAGGGACGGGGCTGCTGAACTGCGTGTGGGCTAGGGATTGGGCAGAAGAGGACAACGCAGAGTCGCCTGATAGGTTGGAAGAGCAGGTAGGTGGGCAGCGGGTTAAGAGAGACAGGTCCCCAGTCGGGAATCGGGCTGTTGTCAGCAGTTGTTCAATTGCCAGAGTCTACAAAGTTGTTATGTTGAGGCCAGAGAAGTCAGGCCCCAAGACTGCCGCGGAGAGAAGGAGTGAGGGAGCAGCTATCTGGAAGCCAAGGGCATGCACAGAGAGCCAAGCTGTGCATGTGGGGACAGCTGAGGTCAGCACAGGAGTTACAGCGCGGGGATCCCACATTGGGCTCGATCTTGGCACTCTGGGAGGCTGAGGCAAGAGAATAGCAAGCTCAAGTCCAGCCTGGCAATGTAGTGACACATTGAGACCTTGTCTCAAAGTCAAATTTGATAAATGGACTAAGGATATAGCTTAGTATGAAGGCTCTGAGCTCAATTCCCAGTAATACACATGCACATGGGTGCACATGCGTGAGCAAGTGTGCACGCACACGTACAAAAGAAAGAAGCCAGCCAGCCAGCCGGCAAGGTCATTATAAAAATTCTTCTGTTTCTTTTTGCCCATACTCTCATTTCTGAGTCGGTGGTTTAACTGTGTTGACTTGATGTCTTTGACGTTTGTTCAGGGGACTAGTACAGCAGACTTCTGTCCTTTAAGTTACTGGTGTCTAGTATGATGTCTATGTGATAGGAAGGTGGACTGAGATACTGGCATTCGTTAAAAAACAAGGTGCTGACTCTGGCATGGGAGCTTGATTAATATTAAAATAAGTATACAAATGGAGGCAGGAGGGTAACACATTCGAGCTCAGCCTGAACAACTTGGCTTAGTGAAATCTTGTCTCCAAATGAAAAAGAAAAGGATCTGGAATTTAGCTTAGTGTGAAGGCCATGGGATCAATCTCCATACTGAAAAAAAAATTCACTTATATAATTAAAAATTTACGTGATTGTGTTGGCTCTGATGTCACTTTTGAATTTTTCAAGGTAAACTTTGCATTGTGATGAAAATAGCTCGGATGCACATGCATTTGTGTGTATGATCAGGGGATTTAAAAATTATTTTATTACCACCTTTATTTCTGCTGTTCTGTCTGTTTAATTTGCTGATGTTTGACAGCCACAGCACGGGCCTGGTCACCCAGGAGTTTCTTTTGGAGGAAGCAGCAGCTAGTCAGCTCTTGCCTTGGTGACAGGGCCCTGGGCCAGCTGATTAAGAAATACAGCTGCAACCCCTGGCCTTGGTGTACGCATGGAATGAACTGCCATTTTCCCCTCTTCTTGCTGCTTGACCTCCTTCTGTGACCTGGGAAAATATTTTTCTCAACACTTTTTAAAGTTCCCTGACTCTTCATTTATCTTATTGTATCCTAGTGAAGTTTGAATGAAAATGAAACAGAGCTTCTAACCTCTTCTCCTTGGGGCCCACAGAAAGTAGGTGGGCATTTCAGCAGCCCAGGCTGCTGCTCTCTTTACTCCATTAGCAGGTTTAAAAAATCGGGAACTAGATGCACATTTCTCTGCAGGTGTCAGGACACTAATAGGGTGACGTGAGTCTGTCTTTGTGTAGCTATAACAGAATATGCGAAACCGGTCTTACTGTAAAGCGGATTCTTCATATCATAGTTCTGGAGGTCCAAGATCATGGTGCCAGCACCTTCTAGACTCTTGCGAAGTCCTCTTGGTGATGGCATCACAATGATGGAAACTTGCATAAGAGGCATAGGTCACATGGCAAACAGGTGCAAAGAGTGAGCCGAACTCATTTTATAGCAACCCATTCTTGTGAGAACAAATGCAGTCTTCTGATACCTGCCTTGAGCCCTTTGTGAGGGTGGTACCCTTTATGACCTTGTCTTAGTTACTTTTTTTTTTTGTCACTGTGACTCAATACCTGACATCCACAACTTTAGGGAGGAAAGATTTATTTTTAGTTTACAGTTTCAGAAAGTCACAGGTGGACAGCTGGAAAATGGAGGAAGCACATGGCAGGGCTGGAGCTGGGTCAGGGCCAGCGCCAGAGCTCCAGAGACAGAGAACCTCACAGCTAGGCCTAACAGAGAGGTCTGGGAGGAAGGGCGGGACCAGCACACGCCCCTCCATGTCAAGCCCCACCCACTGGCACCTTGCAGTCAGGCCCCACCTTCAATACTACACAGTATCCATGGGAACATGAGGCTTCTGGGAGACACTCCAGATTCACACCACGGCAGACCTCATCATCTTCCCTTAGGTCCCACATCTTACAGACCCGTCACCTTTCAGTAACGCCACATTGAGGACCAATATTCTGGCGCATAAACCTTAGGTGGTCAGACCACATGCAGACCACAGAGGAAGTCTCATATGTTCTGGCTGGTGATTCTGTACCCTGCTCCATATAAGAGCTCCTCTCTCCCAGTGGGCTCTTTTTCCATGTAGGCATTCGACAGCCTCTTCACATCCAGACATCTCCACATCACAGAAGAATGCCCCTCATCCCGGAGACCCAGTCCAGCTCATACCTCCTAAAATTAACTCTCTGATCAATGGCTTCCTGCTAGGCTACAAATTATCAAGACTTTTCAATTCTTCCTCCAGATCACTGGTGTTGTGCTTCCAGCTTTGTGTTGCTGTGACAAAATATCTGAGATGAACAAGTTTATAAGAGGAAAGCTTTATTTTGGCTCATGGCTTCAGAGGTTTCAATCAAGGTGAGCTCCATTGCTTTTAGGCCTGGGGCAAAGCAAAGTTGCTCTCATGCAGAGAGAGAGAGAGAGAGAGAGAGAGAGAGAGAGAGAGAGAGAGAGAGAGAGTGTTTCTATATACGTTTTAGGAGAACCCTTCCAATCATCTAACTTCTTCCAACCCAGCCCTACCCTACGTCTGCATAACCTTTCAGTAGCACCCCTAGCTAGGGACCAAGCCTCAGATACACTAGCCTCTGTGGGACATTTAATATCCAAGCCATAATAAGCGCAGAAGATTGGAACGTCTAGTGAACTCAGTAGCAAGTTCTCTTTACCTTTTTCTGTCTTGGTCACCCTAGTGACCCTGGGGTGGGAAGAAGGCAGAGGTGAGAATCTGTGCTTTCATAGGCCTTTGCTGTCTTAGAGTGTGGCCTTGATACTTATTCTTGGGATGCTATTGGCTATTATGGGACTGAAGTATTCATTTTTTCCCCATAAAGGCGAGAGGAATTGAGAAGAAAAAATCCTATGAAATAAAGTTTTATTTTCAGTTATTGGAAGAGAAAATGTTAAAATGTGGATAAACTTTAGTTTGAAGACATGGTTTAACTGCAGCGTGGGTGTGCCTTGTTGAACACGGAGGTGTTACTACACGGTAGTGCACCATAGTCTGAGCCAGTATATGGAGGGGAAGAGGTCACGTTGCCAAAATTTAACCTTCTGTTTTAATTCACCCGTGTGAACACAGAAATCTTGTCTATACCTCTTTGTCACCAAACCAGGCTGTTTTTGCCCACTTGCAGTATACCAATCACTGAAATGGAATTTTGCAAAAAAAAAAAAAAGTGTTTATTACTCATGGGGTGTCTACATATGGAGACAGAAGGGCAAGTCTCAGACCTGCTGCCCAGAGGATAGGCTTATGGGGCCTAGGAAAGGAAACAATGCGATTAGATCAAATTGTGTTACCAACATGACCCACCTGTCAGAGGCATTATCTCTAATCAATCTAAAGCAAATAACTAAGACCATGTGACACCTAATGTGTTTGTTGTAGAACTCAGAGTAGGTAGTGTTTTCAACTTTTCCCTCAGTTTCATTGTGGTGGACAGAAGTTGGGCGCCATTATCATATGCAGAGGGATGGGATGCAGGGAACCAAGAGAGTGGAAGGACGAAACAGCAAGGGCTTCTGGGTGACTTTTATAGACTTTCTAAACTATTAAATAGTGGTCTTATCTTTTTGCAGGGGACAGGGATATAGTTACGGAACAACTTCCTAAGGTTTTAAGTAGGTGCAGGAGAGGATGATGGTGGCAAAAATAATGAAAAATAAAGGAGGAGTGTGCCATTGATGAGGCCACTTGTCTCCAAATCTTTCTCTTCTGGTTACAGAAGGAGCCTGAAAAACATTTCCTTGGCCTGCATCCCCTACCTCTCCTGGGTCCTCTGCCCTGACATCCTCAGCTCACTCCACACTGGTGCTGCTGTTCTGGCCCTGCTTGCGAACTCATCCTCCGTGTTCCTGGAGGAGTTGATGGAGAAACTGGATTTAAGTTACAAAATTTGATTGTGTGACCTATTTGCCCAGTGCCTACACAAGCAAGTATCTGTGCTGAGTGTAGTTACTAAAGGCTCTACCTGCACAGGTTTCTAGCCCAGGTCAACCACTTACTATTTGTGTGTCTTGGGTGAGTTCCTTAATCAGCTGAGGCCTGGCTTTCCACTTGTAAAATGATGCTAATAATGCCTGACTCAAAACATTTTTGTCAAAATCCACTAGATAATGTATGCAAAGTGTTTAGAATAGTGCCTACCACACAGTAAGTGCTTAGGAAATATTAAGTATTATTGTTAATAATAAACTGAGATGTATTTCTTGAGCAAGTGGTGAGTACATGGGTGTTCTTTTTTATTAAGCTTTAAACTATGCATAGATCTTATAAATCTTTTTTATGTATATATTTCTCATGCATTAAAATACATGCATTAAAAATAAATGAGCATTTATGAGGATTGTTTTAGCAGTCTTATGTCCCAGGGTTCCAAGACAGCAATTAAGTAAAATCTTCCATACCATTATTGAACTTGTGCGCCAAATGATAGTACTGTCCATGTGCTCCAATTCGTGGATTAAAAAAAATAGTTGCTATAAGTGTTTTCATTTCCCCCTTCTTTGAGGGTCAGCAGGTTCTAGACTCAACAAGACCACTAGGCTTGAACCACCAATACACCAGTGTCTTTTAGGATGATCACTTGGTCCAGAGTGAGGAATAACGGCCGTGGGGCTGACTCAGAAGCGGATTAATTCATTTTTGCATGTACTCATACTTCCAAGAGCGAGCCTTGCTTAGCAAACTCAAAGCACTATGATTTCTAATTTCTCTTTCTTTCTTTCTTTCTTTCTTTCTTTCTTTCTTTCTCTTTCTCTTCCTGTCTAATTTCTTTTTTGGGTGGTGGGGGAGGGGGCTTTCATTCACTGCATATAACAGGAAAATGTTGGCAAGGATGCTAATTTTGGGGATCCGATCTTGTTGGACAAAAAGGACAGCTTGTGCCCCTGTCCAGTTTGTCGTGTTCACTTGCTTTCAAAGTCTGCTGCAGCAGAAGGAAGAGCACTGTTAACCTCCCCTGCTGGACCAAAAGATCATCCTCTTATTGTGGGACATCTGTTGTGCCATTCTAGTCCCTGGCAAAAGCTAGTTTTTACATGTAGTTTTCTGTATATTCCTCTTCATTTCCTCCATTAGACTGCAATTATGTCTTTGTTGACTTTGAAACTCACAATGACTTGCTCAGTAAGTGTTGGTTGAACATATGAATGGATGAGAAGGTAGATGAATGGATGTATGAATGATACTCATCATGAAAAAGCTGAGGAGAAAGTGAAAAGATCAAACCATAAAGTCTTCTAGGTGAAATGTTTAAAAAAGACCATTGGGATATGTCTACTTTTCCAAGTAGTTTGCTAAGTGCTGAAAGAAAATGTGAATAAATCTTGGATTCTCTCCTTCAATTTTCAGTCTCTGTACCCAACCATAACACAGGACAGAGAATGGCAAATATGGTATTAGAGTACAAGTGCTGAGTGCAGCAGGAGAGGAGGAAGTCAGTAAAGGTTCCCAGATCTGGGAGGCCCCCAGGAGAGAGCAAGGAATTGTAGGATTTGGGCAGATAGAATGAGAAGGGGCTTCATCCCGAGTGACTGTGATGCAGGATGCACAGCTGCCTAGGCGAGGATCAAGGAGAAGTATGACAGCCAGACTCCACAGGGGCATCCGCTGATCCTTGCCTCTTGGTACTCATGCTCCTAGGTCACTTCCCCACAGGGCTGATCTGTGTAACCAACTGAATACTGTGGGAGTGGTGGTGTATTGGTCATCTTGCCACTGCTGGCACCAAATACCTGACATAAACAACTTAAAAACCTCTTTTAGCTCACAGTTTCAGAGGTTTCAGTTCATGGTCAACTGGCTGCATTGCTTTTAAGCCTGTGTTCTTGAAAAAGCATTGTGGTGGAGGAAAGCTGTTCACGTCACGGCAGCCAGGAAGAAGGGTGCGGGGAAAGAGCCACAGAAAGAGAGTGGGACCAAATATAGCTCCCAAGGTCACATCTTAGGCCACATCCCCATGATCTACTCTCTCCAGCCAGGCCTCACCTCCAGTTTCTATCACCTTCTATAAACTCATCAGGGGATTAACTCACTGATAGAGGGGTCCTCATGATTGAGTGGTCCCTGGTAACACTCACAGACTGGCACAGGAAGAGGTGAGTATTACTGAGCTCTTAGGCATCTCTCAATCCAATCAAGTTGATAATCAAGATTAACTGTCACAGATGGTTTGTATCTTCTAACATTAGGTCCTAGAAGACGTAGGGCTTCCCCTAATGACTTTTAGATTGTTTGCTGTGGGGAAAATGAGCACCTTGCCAAGAGAACACACAGCAGCTTAGGGAGACCCTATACAGAGTAGGAACTAAGGTCTCCTGCCAAGAGCCAGCATCAACCTACTGTCCTCGGGGGAAGACATCTTGGCAGCAGATCTTCTGCCACCAGTCAGGCCTTGAGATGGCTGTGGCCCCAGCCAATACCTTGATTGAGACCCATGGGAGAACCTGGGCCAGAGAACCCAGCTAACATCTTTCTGGATTTTTGACTCGCAGAAGCAGAGAGATAATAAACATTTTGTTGTTGCTGTAAGCCACTAATTTTTAGAGCAATTTGTTAGGCATTAATGGATAATTAATATAGAAATGCAGGCTGGCAGAACAGTATGGGGAAGGCCTTGATCTTCAAGATGTATTTCATTTTGTGTGTAATGGGATGACACTTTTTAAAAGGCATTAAGAGTAGCACTGATGATGTATATATTTGCCTAGTAAATGGAATGACCAGAAGCAGGAGAAAATTCAGTCCCCTGCAATGGTGTAGACACAAGGTCATGAGGATCTGAATTTGGTGGGAATAAAAGGAGTCATCTCAAGGATCAAATCAATGGGATACTCATTCTGGGCAGAGAATGTGGAAGAACAAAGGAAGGTGACTCCTTACTTTTAAGCCCAGGAACATGAGTGTCTTAGTCTGTTTTCTGTTGATACCATAGAATACCCGAGACTGGGTACTTTATAAAGGAAAAAGGTTTACTTTTGGATCATCCAAGATTGTGTAGCCATATCTAGTGAGGGCCGTATGCTACTTCAACTCATACCAGAGATAGCCATGAGGAAGGGGCGTGGGTATATGTGGAAGAGGAAAACACAACTCACCCTTGTAACTAATCCAGTTGCATAAGAAAACTTACTGCTGTGGGAACTATTTTAGTCTCATGAGAAAGGCATTCATTCATTTACAGGGCTCTCTACCTCATGACCTAAACTCTTTTCACAAGTCCCCTATCACATCCCTGTCCCGTTGAGGAATTATGTGTCCAACACTTGAATTTATGGGAGACACTCTCAAACCATAGAACCAGAAAAACAAGATCTCGTTTACCCAAAGAGCAATGAGCGCCACTTTGGAGGCAAGGTCAGTAGGAGTAAACAAGAGGAAACGCCAGTCTCTGTGGTGAGAAGGGCACCAGGCTCGTTCACAGACTGCGCAGTTGAGAAATTTCTCCTTGAAGGACAGGGCCACTTTGTGTCCCAGCACATCCTCCTCACTGACACATGTTCCTTAGGTGACAGTCTCCGCCATCAGTATTTTTAACAGGTGGCCTCTCAGAGCCTGAAGACTGGAACTAGTTCTTTAGCTGACAGCTGGTGATCCACAGAGGAGGGACTTTCAGTTGGGCCTGAGAGTTAGTGTCAGTCTGTTGGGGGAGACGACTCTCAGCTCTGTGGAAACTGCATCTCCTCGCTTCCTATCTGAGTGCTGAAGTCTGCCGGCTTTGGTGCAAATTGGAAGCTAACAGCAGCCTGGTCCATAAATCCGGAGAGGAGGAAGCCCTCTTATGTGATGCCTTTGATGATAGTTACATGAAATCTGGAGGGAATACCTGTCCAGGTCACGGTGAGAAAAAAGGCACCAGAGCATGAACATGGCTTTCATATGTTTCGCTGATCCTAGAATAGGCTTGAGTCCAAATTTTGGGGTTTCATAATATGATTTGTTGCACAAAGTAGTATTTTGGGGCAAATCCAGAAAACACTGAGGGAAACTGGAAAAAGGGTGAATCACTTCTTCAGTGGGATTTGCAGGCTCTGGCAAACGCTAGGCTGGGAAATGAGATATGATCACAGTTGCAGAGTTGACAGCTTTCACTGCAACTATTTTTAAATTGTGTTTGCATGTTTGTGATAATCTGACCAGATTGAGGTGAGCGTTCTCTCTGTTCTCTGGATGACTGACTTCCTCTGAAAGAAATACTTTCTTGCCACCTTAGGACCCCCATCTATAAATGTGTTTATAATCATTTCATTTTAGTGGGCATGCAGTATGGGATATGCTGAAACTAGGGCCTTTCAACTGAGCTACCTATCTATCCTTCTTAAATACATATTTTTATTTTACAACAGAGTCTCCCTGATTTGCTCAGGTTAAGCTTGCACCACGATTCTCCTGCCTTAGTCTCTCAGAGCGTTGAGATCATAAAGTGTTAATTTTTAAAAATGTGGTTGTGGACTCATGAGAAAAGCCAAAATATGGATCTAGCACATAATAAAGCATTTTTATTGAGTGAAGATCAAATAGCATCTCAGTGCCCTGAGTGAATAAAGAAAGGTGTGGCAGGAAATTCAAAAATGAATACCAGTGAGGCTGCTGTGGAGGAGTCAGTGCCCCCTTTGTGGTCTGAGGGACCTAGTGTTCAGCAAGACATCCTAGTTGTTGAAGTGATGTCTGCGTTTGAATTTGGGGGTTCTGGAGCTTTGCACTTCATTTGCAGCTTATCATACGAAAGGGCAGGTGAAAGCTACACATGCCTACCTCTCTCCCAGGCGCACTCCTTGGGTAAGTCAAGTCTTCCTTCAAGAGTAGTCAGGGAGAAAGAGCCAGACAGGAGTGAAGAAACCAAGTCTCCAGGAGCACATTTCTGTTGGATGATGCAAGTTGCTTTGTCGCGAGCACTCCGTAAGAGGAGACAGACGGGACAGAGGCAGATGGATTTACCTTGGAGATGTTCTTTTATTCACACAGCAATCAGTCAATCCAATTCTCAAATCAAACCATAATAAATTGATCAATTAATTAATTAAGCAGGAAAGCAAGCGTTGTTCTGCCTCTTAAAACTGTTCCCGTCCTGGGTCCCTTATGCTCACCGTGCGACGTGTTCTTGACTACCGGCGACACAGCCGACCCGCAAATGAGCTTGTCCAGGGCTCGCCAGTCCGTGGCTGGATCAGCTACCCGCCGGTAGCTGCCCGGCTGGACAGTCACTCCTTCTCCACGGGGTCTCGCTCTTGGGACGCGAGGAGGTGTAGTCTCGCGTTCAGGAAGCGAGGAGGCTGGGGACGAGGAGCAAGACGCGTGTCCTGCGTTCAGAGTCTGTGACTCCTACCTCGACACTGAGCTTAGGACAAGGACGGTTCATATACTATTTTTATGCCCGCAAGCTAAGGATAGTGATTGTATCGGGGTCCACACGCAGGTGGACAGGGGTTCTGGTTATCAATTATGGGGTTCTGGTTATCGATCATACAAGGGCTTTGTTCGCAGGCTACAGATAG